>MU756241.1:20045-41588 GCA_026770625.1 Nicotiana glauca | reverse complement strand
AATGGGGCAGGGATTGTACCTGTAGAAATGGAGATGAAGACACTTGCTTTAAAATTTCCCGGACCAGATAATTTGAGGAATAAATTTTAAAGAAAAATGAACTTTCTCTCAAGAACCCCTCCTCCCTCTCTCTTGTTTTTGCTCAGAAAAATAGTTAAAATTAGGAGTTAGGGTGTTTTATTAGAAAGGGGGTCGGGTTTTAAATTTTAGAAAATAGAAGCCCGAGCAAGATCTGCGGTCGCACTATGCAATCGCCGAATTGGAATGCGGTCCGCATATTGGACCGCAGAACTGACCCCAATCACTGAACATCTCTGCCTGGGTATGCGGTGGAAATGCGGTCCGCATTCTGATTATGCGATCGTATAATGGACCGCATTTATAACATCAACTTAGACTAACTCTCTGATTAACTGTGCGGCAGGAATGCGGTCCGCATACTGATTATGCGGTCGCATAATGGACCGCATAAATGATAATTTTCTGGAAACTTGATTCTTTTGATTTTTAAAAGCTTAGATCACTACCAAGGGTCCGAATCCTACCCATTCCTAACACATATTCGGAGTCGACACCACGAGTTACTAAGTTTTGAGACCAAAAATTATTTATGGGGCCTTACATGTACTAATTAATTTTACTGTGGAAGTGTAATTATTACTTGCGGTCATTCAGAACCATCACCTTCGTCTGTATTTGACCCTTCCGATAACCTAGACGCCCCTTCACTTATCTCAAATCCTTGATAAAAAACCTCCTCCTTCCAAATACTTCCCTCATTCTCTACCAAATCTCTGATTTCTCCGTGGCCAAAAGAAACCATTCATGTACAACCAGACGAAGCCGTAGGTTTCAAAAACCTCTCAATACAGAGGAAACGGTGGATGCAGAATCATCTACTGATTCAGACCTTCTCAAGACTCTCATTTGAAAATCAACCCATTAGCAAGAAAAAAGCCAGAAAACGACCCATGGAGCAAACCCCCAAAAAGGCTGCATGCAAAAAGGGCAAGGTAGAATGCTTGGATTTTGGTCAAGAAGACAAGTTAATCTTCTATGTCCCCGTGAAAAGGCAAGGTTTGAATCCTATAAGTTAAAATCCATGGCTTATAGACATTGTGTAAGTCTCTCTCTTATGCAAAGTCTTCATTGTGATGTGACTGCAATGTTTGATTTCCAGCACCTTTCCCCTATGTTTGACACTCTTGGAAATTCTATGTATGAAGAACACGTGAGAATGTTTTATGAAATTCTGTTTATGAATGATAATGATGACTTGGAATCTGTGGTCTTAGGTACTAGAATTGTGTTGGACTCGTATCAATTTGAAAAGATTTTTTCTGCCAAATTTAGTGGGTATGATGTGTTTGTCCAAAATTCTTGGCCCAAAGACTTTGACGTGTCTCTTGAAAAAGCAAAAAATTTCTTGTCTGATAATCCCCCTGACATTTGTCCCAAAAATTTGAAATTTGAACACCGAGTTTGGCCCACATAATTGACACTACTCTACTTCTAAGGTCTGGGTCCCTATGTTCATTGTCCACTAGAGATATCTTTGTCCTCTATGTCCGGTCAACAACAAGCGTCTTAATTGGTTTGTATGGATTCATCAATATATGATTGAGAGTATCAGGGATATTTTCTATTCTGCTGCTTGTCTGCCCTATGGTATTCTTATCTCTCGTATTCTGGAAGTTATGAAAATTGATTTAACACCCTTTACACCCAAGCACATCTCCAGTACCTATAATAAAACTGCTTTCTCTATGATGGGTTACTCATTGGGTGAAAATGGATGGGTTAAAAAAGCCAAGGTTGAGAGTGCTCCATCTCCGGTAGAAGTTCAAGTTGATCAAGCAGTTCCTCAGTCGACTACCTCCCAGAGTCTTCCACACATTCAGCAACACATTGATGAATTCAAGCTGCTACTGGTGGGAATGAAAGAACATGTAGATAAAATAGAGAAATCACTAAGAAGACAGGTTTAGATATATCAAAGCTACGGATAAACATAGGGGCTGCAACGAGGCATGGAACCAGGGCCTTCATTTCCATGACTGAAAAAATGTAGAAGCTCGTCAAGGATGTTGACAACTCCTATGACTCCTTCTGCACCAAAGTGATCAACACCCTTAAATACTTTCTGGGAAGTCATTAATTGGTACTACTGATAGACAATTATTTTTTTGGTCTGTACTAACTTAAGCCTCTGCTGAAGGCTCTACTGCTCTAACCCATTTTAGTATGTTTATTATATTGCTCTGCTGCTCAGGGGGAGACATGAGCACACTCAAGGGGAGACATGAGCACAGCTTTCCAAACATAGGAACAATTTAAGGAGCACTAGATCAGGGGAGCAACTCCTAAAAAATCTAAAAAGAGAATTATCTTAATTTTCTTAAAACTTGTTTACTCCTTCTTGATTGTCATCATCAAAAAAGGAAAGATTCATAGGTTTTAAGTTTAACTTTCAATGATGATAATATATTATCTTTTGTTATATTTTCAAGAGAGAAATAAAAAGGAAAGAAAGGAGATGATTAGTGATCGAGTCCAACCATACACCACTATAAAGTGGCAAGAGTGGTCGAAGCAACTTTTACCCGAGATGGTCGGGATCGAATCCACAGGGAGCTAGATTGATTGGGATTTGGATTCCTATCTATATGAGCAATGTGTAGTGCTCTTAATTACACTTCCAATCATAATTGTTCAGTTGTTATTTCTAAATTTATACTAATAAGATGCTAAATTAAACTAAGAGTGAAATGCTTGTAAGGTTTTCTAAATGGTTAAAGAGGTACTAGGGAAGTGACTCTCTCCCAGGTGAATACTTGACGGGACCTAAAGTCTAAGGCAAAGTTGTTATGTTGGGGATTACGATATAGCCAATGCCACTCTATACCTCTCGGTAGCTCAAGTGACTTTGCCCTAATTGACTTTCTCAAGACCAATTGGGTGTCAAAATTGTGCAAGCAATATAGGCTCAAGTCGGGTATTACTATCTCTGGTTTTAACCCTTTAATTGGGGCTATCAATCTCTTGATCACACCCCAATTCCTTGTTGGACTAATTTTCCTATACTCAAGCTCTCTTTCTCAAGAAGAGCCCAAGCTTGCCAAATAGGCACAAATTAGTATTTGCAACCACTAATTCAACATGGAAATCAAAAATCAGTACAAATATCAAACACCCATTCACATCTAAGCCTTAAAACAAAAGACCCATCAAATATTCATACTAGGGTTGAGCTACAACCCTAGCTAATGGGTCTAGCTACTCATAATAATGGAAGAAATTAGATAAATAGATAAAGAATAACCCATATAATTTTATTACAAACTAAGATAACGAATATTCAGTGTTAAAGTAGCTACAAATTACTCAAAATGGAACAAAACAGCCGTTCACGTGCTCTGGAGTCTAACAGATTACAAAAGATACCCTAAAAATGTGAAAAGAAAGTATTTATACTAGGCCAAATTTTCTGGACAAAAATACCCCAGATGGAGATTTTGCAGACTGCAAAAAATGCACCGCGGCCGCTAAGAGGCTTTTTGGCTTGATTTTCCATTCTCTAAAGCTGGCCACCACGGGCTGCATAAATTGCACCGGGCTTCACTACGGTCCACATAAAATGCTTCGCGGACCGCGCTGGCTTCAATCGTTCAAACTACCAACTCTCTGAATCCCCTCTCCGTAGACCGCATAAAATGGATTGTGGCCATGAAGAGGGTATTGCGGTCCACACAAAATGGATTGCGGCCGCAGTGCTTGAGCTTCCAAAATCTACACCTCTCTGAATCTCCTCACCGCGGACGGCACTAAATGGATTGCGGCCGTGGTGGGTCTGTTGCAGCTGTGCTTTGACTTGTTCTTGGTACTTGTGCATGTCTTACTCCTTTTTGAGCTGGTTTTGACTAATTGTCACCTTTTTTACCAAACCCTGCAAACAAGCACAACATGTAAGCCTTTGTGACTATTTGTATACATTTTTAATCAAAACTCAAGTAAAAAGGAGTGTAAAATGGACTAGAATCCCTAGTTATCAACTCCCCCCAAACTTAAGCTTTTGCTTGTCCTCAAGCAAACAAAATAAGTCCCACCTCCTTAAAAGTAAAACCAAGAAAATTCAGCTGACCTAAAGTGACCTCATCTAGCATCAATTGGGACTAACAATTGCCCTCAAATCAAATGAATCATTAACAACATGCAACCTTTTAAGCCCATGGTTCTAGTGCGGCACAAGAGCATCAATAATTGACTCAACCCATCAAGAAAACTCTATCTACTACTTTGGTCATTGTGGAACCCAAACTCATACATCCTCAACTCTCCCTAAGAAAACCTCACTTTTAGGTTGTAGCACTCAAAACGAGGATTGTGGAAAACACGGTCATCTCTCTCAAAGAATGGTCACAAGTCTGGCTCTAAGTACCATAAGCTTGTCCCTTATGTGAGTCACCACTAATGTAAGTTTCGTTCAACTCAAGATCATATAGGGCTTTTGTAGAGATATAGTGAAGGCTTTTGGTTCAGGGTAGGAAATATTTGGTCTATGTAGGTTCCATCTTCCCTTAAGCACTTCATTTGCTTCATTTTGGCACACATTCTCTTGACTTTTTAAGTCATTTACTTCTTTCTTAGGGGTTAGAGAGACACATTGTCACTCCTGCTTGTTCTTTTCAAACCTTTTATTTCCTTTCTACACTTTTTACACCTTTCATATCTTTTCTTTTTATTGAATCCCTTTATTTTTTCTACATTGGTCATTCTTTTTGACTTTTTGGTTTTCTTTCTTTTGAATAGTTTCCTTTTCTTCATTTTGTACCTTTTATCACTTTGTTGCATTCCTCGTCTCTCCCTCAAAACTTATGCTTTTGCCTTGTGCTAAGGAAAGATCGGGTGCCAAGAGAGGGTATTTTTAGAACGGGTAAAGGCTTGTATCATGGTCTTTGAAAGAAAAGGCTACGTCTCAAAAGGATTGACTAGGAATATTATCATTGGTAGGCTATGGAAATTTTCAAGATATCATTCGGATCAAGGAGAGCCTATAATCACTTCTCAAGTCAAACTACACTTAGGATTTTGCCTAGACAAACATTCAGGGCAAGTTCTAGACTAGTGGCATGGGACTTGGACTTGCAATTCAAATTCTCACCACACAAGCAATAGGATTGCTAAAGAGACAGAGTCGGGGTCCCACAACAACCTTAGTTGAGATTTAAGCAACACGAATGGTCCTGGAAAATCATTTGATGATTATCGGCCAACACAAGAGTCTCAAGGTCACAACTTTTACCATTCTTTATACAACAATTTGTTTTTGACCATAAGATCAAAGGGAAATGTGTGAGGCCCAAGTGAAGCTTTGCTTGAGGCACCATTACTCACTAACTACTATTTGCAAAAAAACAAAAAGAAAACAGACTCAAACCCTTAATAAGGTTGTCATGCCATCCATCATCGAGAAGAGCCACCCGGTTTACACAAATTCCACCTTTGGATAGAACCGTGGCATTAAGAAAACCAAAGGCTTATTGAACGCAAAACTCAAAATAAGAAGCTATCAAAATAAAATAAGAAGCTATGAAAGAAAAAATGCGGAAAGTAGAATGAATATGTGCAAGAGGGGATTTAGTTGAATATATACATCAGAAAGTAACTTTATATACAGACAAAGTTGCAAAGTACGAAAAGTGAACTAAAATGGTAAAATTATGTACATACCAAAAGTTAAAATCAAAGCATAATAAAAAGAAAATAGTATCATATTTACAACACCAAATCATCCAAATAGGGCTACTCCCTCAAATAAAAGCTAGCATTGTCCTCAATGCTAACTAACCAAAAATAGCTCAAAATAAGATAAGGAGTAAAGAAAACTCCCTATTGGCCCTCCGTCTGCATAGGATCATGAGCCTGGGTCCCTGGGTCCTCAGACTGCTCCGGAACCTGTGACTGGATTCCTGTAACCTGTGTCTGCACTGGGACCTAGGCTTGTACTAGGTCTTGGGCCTGCACTGGGGCCTGAGTCTAGCTAGAGGAACCTCCCTGCGGGTCCTTCAACTCTATCACAGCATCATCAGCTCGGGGGATCACCCGTTTCCTCTTTGTTGGCCTCTCCATCTCCTGCTCCGGCTCAGGCTGGGCTGCTGGAGCCGGGTCATGCAATAGCATCTCCAATGACAAGTGATCAGCAGCCTTCATCTTCTCCACCTCTATCCTCAGCTCCTTCACATACTTCTTTGATGCTCGAGTCTTTCTCAGCTTCTTTGTTTCCTTTGTGAGCTCCTTCAACGCTTTCCTATGAGTACCGACAGCCTCCAATATCAACTGCTAGTTCTCTAGGAGCTTCTTATGATTGTTCAGAAGCTCCTTGGGAGTCTCCTCCACTGAGGCTGAAACCTGTGGCTGTGGGGTTATGGACTAGGCTGCCACCAAGCTAGAAAGCACAGACAGCTTATAAGTAGTTGTCTGCATCCAGTTGTTGATACTGGCAAGGGTTTGGCTCAAATGGTGGGCAGTCAAAGGGTAGTCTGTGGATAAGGGAATATTTGGAGTGGTGGAAGTAAAGGGACCTGGGGCAATATCTGGTGTAGCTGAGGGAGGCTGAGAAGAAGTTGCTACTACTACTGGCTTTTCAGACTGGCCAGTAGAAGTAGTGGCTTTACCATTAGGATCTTTGGGGTTGTCATCACCTTTGAGGTTGTACCAGGAGAAGGGCGCCTTTGGTTTCACCTTCACATCAAACTTCCTTTTCTCCACATCTTGATCCTCAAAGTACATGGTCAGCATATGTGGGAAGGGGTAGGATCTATCACCTTCATTCACCACCCGTGTAATCACCCTGGACATAACATTCCCGATGTTGGTCGGGTACCCTGCCATGATAGAATCCACCAATATAGCTCGGGAGATAGGAAGAGAGTTCTCGTTAGTAGTGGGGTCTAGCCTACTGCACACAAAGGTTTCCCACCCTTTTGCCTCAAAGTTCAGGGTTCTCCTCAAAATTTGGACTCTTGCTGTCAACCATGCTAGGGTTGTACCTGGAATTGCCAAGTACTCTGCTAACCACGGGCGGGCATCCCCACCCAATGCCACATTTTCTAGGTATAATGTTTCATCTTCCTCCGGAAAGCCAGGTAGTCATTGATTGTCTTCCCATCAAATTTCACTGTCAAGTTCCGCACCTTAGTCACTTTCGTGCCCTTTTTTATGTGGGCAACATTAGCGTATAAAACCTTGACTAGATGCTCATTTGCCTCCTCAACGTTGCCTGTGAAATAGTCCCAGATAGGTCTCTGTCTGAATTGCCTCTGCACATTAGGGTTGTGAGGCAGAGGATCCTTGTCAATGAATCTCCATTCAAGTATCAACTTCCTCTCAGGCTACCACTCTCAAAATTTTTGGTAAGCGATGTCACTAAAAAATCTTCTTTGCCACACCTCGGGGTTTCTAGTTCCATACCCCCACCCTCTTCATCTGGAACCTCATCGTCAACGGGATCCACTCCGGGTGATGAAGCAGTAGATGTTGCACTGTCACTGCCTTCAGCTGAGCCCTCAAACGACTCAGAAGAAATTGCAACTAAAGCTTGAGCAGTAGGAGTGCCCGAAAGTATACTCTCAATCAACGCCTCTCTGGCCAATCATGAACATACTTTGGCACTGACTCGGAGTTGAATGCCTCTCGGGAGGGCAAATACTCACTTCCCGAATGGGAAGCAGCTCTATCTGCAACCTTTATTGACTTTCTGGTTTCCTTTATTGCCCGCCAGACTTGGAGGGTCAATCTGATCATACCTTATCCCCTAACCCGGGAGGACTCTCCTTTTCCCTTTTGTTTTCCACCACCGCCTCGTGATTTAACCATTTTCTGTAAGTGGAATTTAGTTGAAGCTTCTTAGTATCACAGTACTAGAAAAATCAGAAAAGAAAATAATTGCAGACAGAGAAGAAAATAGTTGCAGACAGCAGACTGTGGACCGCATAAAATGCAGTGTGACCGCAAAGGGACCACTGCGAACCGCACAAAATGGCACCACGGTCCGTATTGAGGTGGAGGTCAGAATACCCACTCTCTGATTCCAGGAACCGCAGATTGCAAGAAATGGTCTGCGGCCGCGATAAGGCACAGCGGACCGCGAAAAATCAACCGCGACCGCAGTCCTCAACATTCAACATTCTGAAGTTTCACCACTGCGGTCCACATAATATGGCATTGCGGACTGCGGAGAGGAACCGCGGACTGCACAAAAACCACTGCGGTCGCGGTAAGTTTAACCCAGCAACACCAACCTAGGGTTTCAGTTTTTTCACATTTTTAGCCTAATTTTCACATATTATGAACCCACTATCATCATTCTTCACTAATTACTCCTAATCTAAACATCATTAAGTAAATCTATACTATAAAATTGATAGAAAAGGGAAGAAGAAGAAGAAAGAGGACTAACGAATTAAAAGAAAATAAAACAAAGTTATAGACTAGGGAAAGAATAAAATTACCAGTAATGAGATACACACAGATGATTTAGAACAATATTTGAATTTTTGTGCTTAGGGCTGGGATGAACAGTGAATTTTACTATTTTGAGCAAAAATGAGCGGAAAATGGTAAATGAGGGCCTGAGGCCCTATTTATAGAAAAAGGTCCTAGGACCCACTGTACCTACCCACCACGAACCGCAAGAAATGCACCGCAGTCCGTGGTACTCAAAAACATGTAGCACTGGAGATACAGCCACTGCGGACTGCAAGAAATGATCTGTGGAGAGGCCGCGGTGCCAATCTTCAAAGAACCGCTACTTTTTACCAATCAACACTGCGGACCACAATTAAATTTTGCCACCGAACAAGGCCATTGCGGCCACAAAAAATGCATTGTGGAAAGCAGTACAAACTTCAGAGAGTGCATCATTTTTCCAGTTTAGTCCTGCACTGCATCAAACCAATCGTACACATATCTCACTACCAGTTAGACCAAAAGCAAATCCTATACTACAAAGAAAATCAAAGAAAAACAAAAAGAAAGACATATGGGTTGCCTCCCAAGAAGCGCCTGATTTAACGTCGCGGTACGACACAGGTTACCATCAAATCATTTTAGATGGATCAATGCCACCTCGTGGATGTCATCAATCTTCCCAAGGTAGTGCTTGACTTTGTGCGCACTAACTCTGAAGACCTCTTTCTGTTTTCCATGTCAAGTGTACCAAAAGGAGTAACAAACACCACTTCAAAAGGTCCACTCCATTTCGACTTAAGCTTTCCCGGAAACAGACGTAATCGAGAATTGGACAAGAGAACCAAATCACCCACTTTAAACTCCTTGCCATGAGCATACTTATCATGAAGTTACTTCATCTTGTCATTGTCCAAGGACGAATTGGAGTAAACATGGAATCAGAATTCATCAAGCTCATTAAGCTGCTCACCATGAAGATTTGCTGCCACATCCCATTCAAGATTCAGCTTCCTCAAAGCCTACATGACCTTGTGCTCTAACTCAACTGGTAGATGGCAAGCTTTTCCAAACACCAACCGATACGGAGACATACCAATCGGAGTCTTGTAAGCAGTCCTATAAGCCCATAAAGCATCATCCAATTTCTTTGACAAATCGGTCCTATTTGCATTGACCGTCATTGAAAATATACTCTTGATTTCCCTATTTGAGACTTCAACTTGGCCACTCGCCTGAGGATGATAAGGAGTAGAAACTTTGTGATTAATACCATACTTTGCAAGCAAAGTGTCAAAAGCTCTATTGCAAAAATGAGACCCCCCATCACTTATGATTGCTCGAGGAGTGCCAAACCTTGTAAATATACTCTTCTTGAGAAATGCAACAACACTCCGAGCCTCATTGTTGGGTAAAGCCACGGCCTCAACCCACTTTGAAACATAGTCAACTGCCACTAGAATGTATGTGTTCCCACGAACTAACAAACGGGCCCATGAAATCAATGACCCACACATCAAAAATATCAACTTCAAGAATGGTATTGAGAGGCATCTCATCTTTCTTCGAAATTCCACCCGCTCTTTGACATTCATTGCATCTCTTGACAAGTTCATTTGCATCTTTGTACAAATTTGGCCAGAAAAACCCACAACTAAGAAACTTCAAAGCGGTCCTCACCCTACATTGATGACCACCATAGGGAGAGGAATGACAAGCCTTTAAGATACTCAATTGCTCCTCCTCCACGACACACCTTCAGATCACACCATCCGTGCAGATCTTGAACAATTACAACTCATCCCAATAGAAATCCAAACTATCCCATTTGAGCTTCTTCCTTTGGTTAGAAGAGAGCCCACACGGGATTACACCAGTCACAAGGAAATTAGCAACGTCCGCAAACCATGGCGTACCATTTACCGACACAGAAAGGAGTTACTTGTCGGGAAATGAATCATTGATCTGTAGGCCATCACGAGGCCTCCCCTCCTCCTCCAAGCGGGATAAGTGGTCCGCAACTTTTTTTTTACTACCCTTCCGGTCCATAATCTCCAAATCAAACTCTTGAAGTAACAAGACCCATCGCATCAGCCTAGCTTTGGAATCCATCTTTGTCATTAAGTATCGGAGTACGGCATGATAAGTATGAACTATGACTTTGGTGCCCATGAGATACGGTCGAAACTTTTCCATTACGAACACAATAGCCAAAAGCTCGTAGTTCACTTGAGCATCATTCATTGTCTTGCTCATGTAGTAAACCGAATGAAACATTTTATTCACTCTTTGACCCAAAACTACCCCAACCGCAACATCACTCGCATCACACATGAGCTCAAAAGGTAAGCTCCAATTTGGTGCGGTAATAACAGGAGTGGTGGTCAACTTTTGCTTTAGAAGTTCAAAAGCTTGCATACATCCCTCATTGAACACGAACTTGGCATCTTTTTCCAATAACTTGCACAAGGGATTCACTACCTTCTAAAAGTCTTTGATAAATCTCCGGCCGCATGCCCAAGAAAACTTCTAACTCCCTTGACTGATGTAGGGGGCAGGAGCCTTGAAATCACTTCAAGTTTTGCTTTGTCTACCTCTATACCATGCTTTGAAATTTTATGGCCAAGAACTATGCCCTCCTCAACCATGAAGTGGCATTTCTCCCAATTAAGCACAAGGTTAGTTTCTTCACAACGAGCCAACACTCGATCAAGATTTTTCAAACATTCATCAAACGAGTCACCCACAACACTGATGTCGTCCATAAACACCTCCAAAATGTCATCTACCATGTCGGTAAAAATGGCCATCTTACACTGCTAAAATATAGCCGGTGCATTACATAACCCAAATGGCATCCTACAAAAGGCAAAGGTACCATATGGACAAGTGAAGGTGGTCTTCTCCTAATCTTCCAAAGCAATCAAAATTTAGTTGTACCCAGAATACCCATCCAAGAAACACTAGAAGGCACGCCCAGCAAGTTGATCTAGCATCTGATCAAGAAAAGGCAATGGAAAGTGATCCTTGAGGGTCACCTTATTCAACTTGTGGTAATCCATGCACACCCTTCCTCCGGTGACAGTTCTTGTTGGAATCAACTCATTTTGTGCATTGGTAACCACAGTCATACTACCCTTCTTCGGCACACATTGCACCGGCGAAGTCCAAGAGCTATCATAGATAGGGTACACAACCCCGACATCCAACCACTTGATCACCTTCTTTTTCGCAACTTATTGCATTTCCTCGTTCAACCTCCTTTGATGTTCCAAGGAGGGCTTTGAATCATCTTCCAGAATAATCTTGTGCATACAAAAGGTGGGGCTTATTCCCCGAATATTAGCTAAGGTCATTCCAATTGCCTTCTTCTGCTTTTGGTGCACCGCCAATATGGCATCTACCTGCATGTTAGTAAGACAAGAGGAAAGAATAACTGGAAAAGTTGAACGAGGGCCTAAGAACTCATACCTGAGGTGTGGAGGCAACAGCTTCAACTCGAACACCGGAGGTTCCTCGATTGAGGGCTTTG
This sequence comes from Nicotiana glauca, assembly GCA_026770625.1. Classification (NCBI taxonomy): domain Eukaryota; kingdom Viridiplantae; phylum Streptophyta; class Magnoliopsida; order Solanales; family Solanaceae; genus Nicotiana; species Nicotiana glauca. The sequence goes on along the minus strand of MU756241.1, from coordinate 29,590 downwards.
TTGGTGGAGCCTTCCTATTCACAAGATCCAAAGAGAGTTTCCTAGGCTCATAAGAGTAAGATCTCATTCCATGTAAAGCATTGACACACTCCGCTCAACCTTCATCCTCATTACATCAAGATTCAACAATACTGCCTCTAGAGGGTCCTCCACATTGATCATTGCACTAGTATCATCAACTATCACTACCGTGACAAGATCCACTAAAGAGCACACTTTAAAACTGTTGGGTTGCTTTATTGACTTGCACACATGAAATACCACTTTCTTATCACCCACCTGGAAGGTGAGTTCCCTTGTTTCCACATCAACTAAGGCTTTCCCCGTTGTAAGGAAAGGTCTTCCCAATATGATTGGAACCTTAATCTACCTCACAATCCAAGATCACAAAATTAGCTGGCAAGATAAATTTGTCCATCCAGACAAGAACATCATCAATCATACCCAATGGTCTCTTCATTGTTCTATCCGCCATTTGCAATCTCATGGAAGTCGGGCTCGGTTGCCCAATCCCCAAAGTCTTGAAAACTGAGTAGGGTATCAAGTTGATACTTGCCCCCAAATCATATAGAGCTTTTGCAAAGTCTGCACTCCCAATGGTGCAAGGAATGGTGAAAGCACTAGGATCTTCTAGCTTCGAAGCCATTGAGTGCACTATTGCACTAACTTAGTGGGTCATCTTGATAGTATCACAATCCATGAATCTTTTCTTTTTCACCAAGTCTTTCATGAATTTATCATAACACAGCATTTGCTCTAGAGCCTCCACCAAATGCACATTAATGGATAATCTCTTCATCATGTCAATAAATTTCTTAAACTGATTCTCATTTTTCCGCTTCGCGAGCCTTTGAGGATAAGGTGGAACTAACCTTGGCAAAGGAACCTTGGCTTTAGGCACAACCATTTTTGGCATGTCTATTACGTGTTCCCTAGACGGGTTCACGTCATTCTGAGTTTCCACCTCGGCATCTTGGATATAAATCCTCACTTCCTCATTCACGTTCTCATCAATCACATTTTCAACCACCAAAGGGATATTATCCTCTTGCAACTCAACTTCTTCACTCAAAATTTCTTTTTGTTTGGAGGCATTCACATCACCGCCTCGTCCACTTCTTGTAGTTACCATCACTACATGCCCGAAATTGTTCCCACCCTTCGGGTTTACTACTATATCACTAGGTAGAGCCCCCTTAGGGCGAGTATTCAATGATTTTGAGATTTGGCCTAATTGAACCTCCAAGTTTCTGATTGAAGTATTATGGGAAGCCAACTGGCCATCAGAGTCAGCATTCTTTTTCATCATATGTTCAAACATCATTTTAATTCTCCCCATTTCATTGTTGGAAGAACTGGGACCTTGGGATGGAAATGGGGGTGGATTGTTCAGTTGTTGATACATTGGAGGCCTTTGAAAGCCTTGCCCCCGAGTTCCTTGGTTGCCATTATTCCAACCACCCTGATTGTTGTTTTCACCCCAGTTGTTGTTGTTGCCACTCCAATTACCCTGATTGTTCTGATTATTGCTCTAGTTTCCCCAATTGGAATTTTGGTTGTTGTTCCCCCAATTACTATTCCCTTGTTGTTGATTGCCCCAATTGCCTAGAGGTCTCCATTATTGTTAGTTGGAAGAATTACCCCCATTGGCCCTGATAATTCACATATTGCACTTCTTCATTCTGCCCATCATAACCATCATCTTCGAACCCACCACTATCTTGGTTAAATTGATCCAAACTCCCCTGGTTTTGTTGCACTCTTTGTCTTCTTTTGTTCACTAGCATATTGACACCCTCCATAGCATTTACTTGTCATGGAGTTTGAACCTATTGTAATTGTGCCTTTGCTAGCTGGTTCATTGTGGTTGTCAATTCTGCTATTGCCTGCCCATGATCATGAAGTTCTTTGTGCAAGTGAATTATCGTGGGGTCAACCCGAGGCATATTTGCTCTACTTTGCCAAGAGGAAGATGTGTCAGCCATTTCATCCAATATTGCATTAGCCTCATCATACGATGTGTTCATGAAATTGCCCTCGGTGAGTTGGTTCACTATGCACTGATTTGTTTGGTTTAATGCCCAGGTAAAAAGTCTGTTGTATCATTGCCTCAGCCATATCATTGTTGGGACATTCTTTTACCATGGTCTGGTATCTCTCCCATATCTCATGTAGTGGTTCATTAGACTCCTGCTTGAAAGCTAAGATTTCATCCCTCAAAGTTGCCATGTGCCCTAGCGAGAAAAACTTTGCAATGAATTTATCCGCTAACTCATCCCAAGTAGTGATGGAATGGTTGGAAAGCCTATTAAGCCAATCCAATGCCTTCCCTCTAAGTGAAAAAGGGAAAAGTCTCAACCAAAGTGCATCCTCTAACACATTTGTTTTCTTGCTCCCCCAATAGGTATCCACGAAACCCTTGAGATGTTTGTAAGCATTGTGATGGAGAGCACCCGTGAAATACCCTCGTTGCTCTAACAAAGTCAGCATCATATTTGTAATTTGAAAATTGCCCACCTGGATCGGGGGTGGGATAATTGCACTAGCATATCCTTGGTTGGGAATCACTCGAGGAGCTACTCTTGGAGGTGGCGGGGGAGGGCCTGGAACATTATCATTGTCCTGGCGGCCTCTCCTTTGAGCTTGAGGCACTACAGGAACCTCATCATCAATATTGTCATCTACCTCCTCCCCCAACGGAAGATCTCCAAGAGTTACGTTGTTTGCTGTCATTTTGTACCTGAATTTGTGACACTCACAAATTAGTAACACATAAGGAAAGAAAAACAATACACAAAACTATTTAGATAGATAGCCAAAACTGTTAGCTCCCCGGCAACGGCGCCAAAAAGTGATCGGGTCCAACCCTACACCACTACAAAGTGGCAAGAGTGGTCAAAGCAGCTTTTACCCGAGATTGTTGGGATCGAATCCACAGGGAGCTAGATTGATTAGGATTTAGATTCCTATCTAAATTAGCAATGCGTAGTGCTCTTAATTACACTTCCAATCATAATTGTTCAGTTGTTACTTCTAATTTTATACTAATAAGATGTTAAATTAAACTAAAAGTGAAATGCTTGTAAGGTTTTCTAAATGGTTAAAGAGGCACTAGGGAAGTGACTCTCCCAGGTGAATACTTGACGGGATCAAAAGTCTAAGGCAAAGTTGTTATGTTGGGGATTACGATATAGCCAATGCACAGAACTACTCACTTTATACCTCTCGGTAGCTCAAGTGACTTTGCCCTAATTGACTTTCTCAAGACCAGTTGGGTGTCAAAATTGTGCAAGCAATATAGGCTCAAGTCGGCTATTACTATCTCTAGGTTTAACCCTTTAATTGGGGTTATCAATCTCTTGATTACACCTTAATTTCTTGTTGGACTGATTTTCCTACACTCAAGCTCTCTTTCTCAAGAAGATCCCAAGCTTGCCAAATAGGCACAAATTAGTGTTTGCAACTACTAATTCAACATGAAAAACACAAATCAGTCCAAATATCAAATATCAATTCACATCTAAACCTTAAAACAAAAGACCCATCAAATACCCACAATAGGGTTGAGCCACAACCCTAGCTAATGGGTCTAGCTACTCATAATAATGGAATAAATCAGATAAATAAATGAAGAATACCCATATAATTTGATTACAAACTAAGATAATGAAGATTCAGTGTTAAAGTAGCTACAAAGTACTCAAAATTGAACAAAACAGTCGTTCACGTGCTCTGGAATCTAACGGATTATAAAAGACACCCTAAAATGTAAAAAGAAATTATTTATACTAGGTCGAATTTTTTGGACAAAAATACCCCTGACGGAGGTTTTGCGGACCGCAGAAAATGCACTGCGGCTGCGATAAGGCTTTTTGGCTTGACTTTCCATTATCTGAAGCAGGTCAACACGGGCCGCATAAATTGCATCACGGCTGCGGTGGCTTCACTGCGGTCCACATAAAATGCTCTGCAGACCGCGCTGGCTTCAATCGTCCAAACTACCAACTCTCTGAATCCCCTCTCTGCGGACCACATAAAATGGATTGCGGTCGTGAAGATGGTACTGCGGTCTGCACAAAATGGGTTGCGGCCGCAGTGCTTGAGCTTCCAAAATTTGCACCTCTCTGAATCTCCTCACCGCGGACCGCACTAAATGGATTGCGGTCGCGGTAGGTGCAGCTGTGCTTTGACTTGTTCTTGGTACTTGTGTATGTTTCACTCCTTTTTGAGCTGGTTTTCACTAATTGTTACCTTTTTGACCAAACCCTGCAATCAAGCACAACATGTAAGCTTTTGGGACTATTTGTATATATTTTTTAATCAAAACTCAAGTTAAAAGGAGTGTAAAATGGACTAGAATCCCTAGTTATCAATTAGCAAGATTGCTACTGGTTTCAAAATAAAGGAACAAGGAAGAATCAGTTACTGCATTAATGATCAATTAAGAAGCAGATTGACTCGTCCTCAATCAAGGAAAGAATAAAGATTCAGTTACAGCATTAATGATCAATCAAGAAGCAGATTAACTCAATCAAGGGAACTCAGACTACCTATAATGGTCTCTCCAGTTTCGAAGAACACACTTACGAATTAATCTCTCCTTGAATTCAGCACTGACAAGGAAAGTCAAATTAGAATCTGGGCCAGTCAAAGAGTAAGATTCAAAGAGGCACCTCTTGGGTCAAATCCCTTAATTAAAGATCTTGTGCCTCTAGTTTCAAGAAGGACTCAACGGCTCTTTTCTCTTGTATAAAAAGGCTGCTCTCTTAAGAAGAAGATTACGCAACTACAAAAAGTGTATTCCAAATCTGTCTACGTCTTAGTTCAAACACTATAATTCTGAGTTATCAGTGTCTCAAAAGATAGAGAGATCATGTGACGACCCAAAGGGTCATCACCTATTTTCCTCATCTGTTTCGTGCTTCCGAGGCCTTCAAAACCTTATTTTATATTGCCTCGAGTTGCGTGCGCAGTCCAGGCGCGTAGCCAAAAAATTTTTGTGTTGGAATATGTGAATTCTGTGAAAAATTTGAAGAATTTTGATATTAATATGATTATAGTTGACTTTGGTCAACATTTTTGGTAAACGGACCCGAACCCGAGATTGGACGATCCCGGAAGGTCCGTAAAAAAATATGGGACTCGGGCATGTGCCCGGAGTCGAAATCCGAGGTTTAGAACCTGAGTAAAAGAATTTTTCTGTTAAATTGTTTTTCTGAAATTATTAAGGAAAATGAAAATGAAAATTTATTAAAAGACTATGGTATCGGGCTTGTATTTTGGTTCCGACGCCCGGTACAAGTCTTATATATTGTTTAAGCGCTTCCTGTAAAGTTTGGTTGAAACCGGACGTCGTTTGACGTGTTTCGGACTATAAGTTCCAAGTTGGAAAGTTTATGAGTTTTGAAATGAAAATCATGAGCTTTGAGGCTCGATTATATGTAACTGATGTTATTTTGGCGATTTGATCGCGCGAGCAAGTTCGTATGATGTTTTTGAGCCAGTGTGCATATTTGGTTTGGAGCCCCGAGGGCTCGGGTGAGTTTTGAGTAGGTCCCGGGAGGCCTTAGGCTTAAAAAATCAGATGTGGCAGAGTAGCAGGTCCCACGCGGCCGCGGTGCATTTCTGCGCGGTCCGCGTGGACTGGTTCAGAGAGTCATTGGGTTAAGTCAACCAGCGCGGCCGCGCACCAAATCAGTGCGGTCCGCGCTGGAAGCCATGCGGCCGCGGTGCATTTCTGTGCGGTCCGCGTGGCCAGGTTCAGAGAGGCCCATGGCTTGGGTTCGACCAGCGCGGCCGCGCACCAAAACAGTGCGGTCCGCGCTGGGTAGGTTCGGTGCGGCCGCGTGGCATTTCTGTGCGGTCCGCGCCAGCCTTCAGTAAAGTATATAAATTCGAGATTTTCAGCTACTTTTAAACTTCTTCAAAACCCAAAACATAAGAGGCGATTTTCCAAACAATTCTTCTTCTTCAAAACGATTGGTAAGTGATTTCTAATTTATTTTCTTTACTCCTTAACATCTTTAAACATAATTTCAACTTCAAAACAAGGATTTTAATGGGGAAATTTGGGAACTTAGGGTAGAACTAGGGTTCCTAAATTTGGGGGTTTTGGACCTCAATTTGGGGTCCGATTCCAAAACAAATCACATATCTGAGTTCATGGGGGAAGGGTAATCAGGTTTTAATTCGAACCTCTGGTTTTGATCACGTGGACCCAGGGGCATTTTGGGAATATTTGAGTAAAACTTGGGAAACCCATTTTTATGCATTCAAACCAATTCATATAGTGTTTATTAAAGTAATTGAACAAATTGTGATTAGGTTCGAGCGAATTGGAGGTTGAATCACGAGGTAAAGCAATAGTTGAAGGTTAAGCGGACTTCAAGGCTTTGAGGTAAGTGTTTGGTCTAACCCTAGCTTGAGGGAATAGGAGTTGAGTCTTGTTGCTAATTGCTATGTGATCGAGTACGATGTATAGGCATGATGACGAGTATCTATACATTGGTGTCTAGCATGACCGTGAGTCTTTATAATATGATTATCATGAACTGATTATGAATTCCATGTTTATTGGAGTATTTCTATATGTTGTGAATAATATGTGAATGATAATATAATAATTTGATTCCTATGAGCATTGGCTCGAATTGTGATACGAATATTGAAAATATATGAAATGACTTGTGTCATTGAGGAGCGTTGGCTCCCGTTGTGGAACGAATTGTGAAAGTACAAGTGATAATTGAACCTCTAGAGCAATTGCTTGAAAAGAATGGTGAAGTAAAAGTGAGAAAGAGGAGAGATCATTATGTTGTCCTCTTGGCGGGCTATGGTTAAGTTGTGATTCCCTGGTGTTGTGTTCTTAATTGATATTACGGATTCTTAGGGTGATGTTTCCTTGTGTTAGGTAAAGCTTATGGTTATAGCTGAGGTGATTAAGTATTGTAACAGGTTAGTTATAGATAGGGTGGTTGGGTGTGGTAGTCGGTTAGATGTAACTGAGGTGGTTAAGTGTGGTAGTAGGTTAGATGTAACTGAGGTGGTTAAGTGTGGTAATAGGTTGGTTATAGCTGTGGTGGTTAGATGTTGGAACTAAATGTGGTTATGGTAACCCCCTTGCCGGGATAATTGAGATAATGTGTGTTCCCTCACTGGGATGTCGTTATATTGTTGTTTGTGACGGAATATGAGATGAGAATTTCTTGGAGCTTGGGCTCCAGTGGTATCGTGGAGTAAGAAAAGAAAGAAAGAGAAAGAGTTACTGATTATTCCCTTGCCGGGACGTTTTGTTGATTCTATTGTTAGTATTTAATGTATTCTCCCTTGCCGGGATGATTGAACTATTAATTGTGCTCCCTTGCCGGGATGATTGAACTGTTAATTGTACTCCCTTGCCGGGATGTTTGCTATGTATTTGTCTGCTGTGTGTCCCTTCATTGTAACTGTTCTTGGGGACTCAGACTGTTAAATGATATTGAGGAGCGGGTTGCACGCCGCAACAAATGATACTGAGGATCGGGTTGCGCGCCGCAATAATGATAAATGAAAAATAATGTGGGTCGGGTTGCACGCCAAAATAATGGTAATTATGGAACGGGTTGTGCGCCGCAACAATGGTAATTATGGAGCGGGTTGCACGCCGCAACAGTTGTTGATATCTGTGGTTATGTCTGAATATTGACTTCTTGTTTCATTGTGGACTTTAAGCTGTTTGGTTGTTACTCTGGATTACTGCTAATTGTATTTCCCCATAGCATGTTTCCCCCTCCCATGTTGTTAATTACTTGGTATTCGATTTCCGCTGTATATTTATAACTGCACAGGTTTATGTGGTGTCCAGTCTAGCCTCGTCACTACTTCGCCGGGGTTAGGCTAGGCACTTACCAGCACATGGGGTCGGTTGTGCTGATACTACACTCCTGTGCGTTTTTGCACAGGTCCAGGTTTGGAGCAGCAGCAGTAGTTCGATAGCAGGATTTTCATCACTACGAGACTGAGGTAGATTGCAGGCGTCCGCAGGCCCGACGTCTCTTCTTATGCTTTCATTTATACTGTAGTCTCATTGTTTAGAGACAGACGGTTGTTATATTTCTTTCAGACCATTATATGTAGTTTATTCATAGTGGTTCGTGAGCTTGTGACACCAAATCTTGGGTAAAGGATATTGTTGAGTAGTTCATATTTATTTCAGGCTTATAAAATTAGACTTCCACAGCTATTGTTAGTATTATTTTATGATATTAAATTGAAAACAGGATGGTTTATTTATGGAAACGGTGAGTAAATTGGCTTGCCTAGCTACCACGAGTAGGCACCATCACGATCCCGATGGTAGGAAATCCGGGTCGTGACAAGTTGGTATCAGAGCACTAGTTTACATAGGTCTCACAACTCACGAACAAACTTAGTAGAGTCTGAGGGGTAGGTACGGAGACGTCTGTACTTGTTCCTCAAAGTCTATTGAGTTAGGAAAACCTCTCATTTGTTCTCTCTTGTCGTGCGATTTGGTCCCTCAAATGCTGATTGGATTTCTACTCTGTTCTTTCGCAGATGGCTAGAACACGCACTTCCTCATCTGCTGATCAGCAGTCCGAGCCCCAGGCAGCTACCGCTAGGGGCCGAGGTAGGGGCAGAACCCAGCCACCAGCAGCAACACCAGTGGCAGATGCTCAGGTTAACCTTGGCGAGGAGGTTCCAGCCCCAGCCCAGATAGTTCCTGTGGGCCCAGCTCAGGTCCTAGAGGGGTTTATTGCAACCCCTTTTCTTCAGGACGCCTTGGTCCGGTTGGTTGGTATTATGGAGAGTGTCACCANCGGTGATGGAGCGGCTATGTCCGCATATGCTTTATGGAGGTTGGACAGATTCACTAAGCTCTTCACTGCTACATTCAGCGGAGTTTCTTCTGAGGACCCCCAGGATTTCTTATACAGCTGCCATGAGGTTCTTCGTAACATGGGCATTGTGGAGTCCAACGGAGTTGATTTTGCAGCTTTTCATTTGTCTGGATCTGCCAAGACTTGGTGGAGGGATTACTGTTCAGCTAGACCAGCAGGGTCGCCGCCTTTGACTTGGGATCAGCTTTCGGAGTCGTTTTTAGAGAAGTTCCTTCCCATTACTCAGAGGGATGCTTATCGGAGGCAGTTTGAGCGCCTCCAGCAGGGGTCTATGACGGTCACCCAGTACGAGACCCGGTTTATCGATCTAGCTCGCCATGCCCTCGTTATACTCCCCATTGAGAGGGAGAGAGTGAGGAGATTTATTGATGGGTTGATCCAGCCTATCCGTCTTCAGATGGCCAGAGAGGTGGGTAGTGATACTACTTTTCAGGAGGCGGCCAATGTGGCCCGCAGGATCGAGATGGTTTTACCACAAGGGGGCGGTTATAGGACAGATAAGAAGCCTCGTCACTCAGGTCGTTTTGGCGGTTCCTCATCTGGAGGTAGGGATTTTTATGATAGGGGCCAGTCTTCCAGGCCTTTTCAGTCAGCCCTCCAGGCTTCACAGGGTGGTTCAGGTGATCGTGGTTTTCGTGAGCAGTATTC
>MU756241.1:0-14712 GCA_026770625.1 Nicotiana glauca | reverse complement strand
ACACCAAATCTTGGGTAGAGGATATTGTTGAGCAGTTCATATTTATTTCAGGCTTATAAAATTAGACTTCCGCATCTATTGTTAGTATTATTTTATGCTATTAAATTGAAAACAGGATGGTTTGTTTATGGAAACGGTAAGTAAATTGGCTTGCCTAGCTACCACGAGTAGGTGCCATCACGATCCCGATGGTGGGAAATCCGGGTCGTGACAGATCAAGAGTACAAAAGAAAGTTGTGTCAATTGATTAGAACTCAAATTTCTGATTCTATACGTTGGTGGTAAACACAAAAACCATCAATCTTGTAACCTTATTCAAAGATCTTAAGGGAACCCTTGTGACCCAAGGGAACTGGATGTAAGTACCACAACGGTACCAAACCAGTATAAATCGTGTGTGTTTTACTATTGCTCATTACTGCTTTTACTCTTTCTGTCTCGTGGTTAGTCAACTAATACATATATTAGTCGACTAAATTTTAACTAGGCAACAATTCAACCTCCCCCCCCCCTCCTTGTACTTTCAGCTCCTAGGCCACCTCAGAAATGGTCACATCGGCGTCTTCGGGTTGGAAGATGAAGGATCGGTTTACTGAGGCACTGACTTGGAAGTTTTTGCCATCGAAATTTGGGAACTACGAAGGTTTAAAGAAAAAATATGAAGATTTGAAGATGGGATGAAGATATGATGATGTGGGTTTAAGATCCAAAGAGAATGGATGAAGGTATGAAGGTCTAAGGGGCAATGAATGAAGATTTGAAGGAATTAAAAGTAAGTGGATAATTCAAGAGTAAGCCGAAGAGTTCTGGAATAGGAAAGTGAAGAAGTGAAAAGGGCTGGAGTTTTTATAAGGGAAAAACAATTAATGCATGACATTTCTCATTCGAGGATAGTCAACCAGCGGCTGACACGTGTCCGAAGTTAGAATGACGCAACTTATGGGATGTTTCATTAACCCAATAACTCGGTCGTAACGTACGAAGGAAGGAACCGAGGTTCACTTTTCGCTTCCCGTCACTTCGATAAATCTATCCTCCGGGAAACAAGGAGACTATTTGTATATAGGTAAAATTGGGGACAATGTTTACCCCGATTCCCCGGCGAGAGAACGAAAGGGGAGCATAGATCCAGGAGATTGAAATCGATGCCAGAGACCCTTCGTATCAAGACCCTGGAAGAGTGAATTGTATATTTGACATCGGATAAAGCAACACGTCCAGGGTTGAATGTAAGTTCTAGACCTCTGGAGACACAGTGAACAGTTATGCCTGACGAATAGAGGTCGGAATACTCGCCCTCGATTATAGATCAACAATTATCGAAAAATAAAGGTTTTTACCTTTTTTAGACTTATACTAAGATTGAAAACTCTCCTACTATATAAAGAGTATATTTTATAAGACACATTATAACACGCAAATCAAAGTAATACAAATTTATTTTCTGTCTTTTAGCCACTGTTAAAGACTTTGCTCATTTATTTTGTTTCTCATTCATGACTAGGCTCGAACCTAGGGTCCAGTCGAGGACGGGGTCATTGGTCAGTCTAAGTTCAGATTGTCGCAATACTTCAATTGGTTTGATTGTTTATTTCATCTCTAATTCATTCAATTGTTATTCTTAATTGTTCGTGTTGAATTAAACTACGTATCCTTAGAATCGCATAAAAATTTAATTGGTACCCAATTTTGGGATAAGCATACTTCTAAATAGAAAGAATATACATTAAGAAATAGAAAGAGAAAAATATCTTACCTGGAGTTGAAGGACACGTTGGGAAGAAGTGGAATGCTCTGCCTTTTTTGTTTCCTAGATGAAAAATATATTGAAAGGGAAAAAGGAATTGGAAAGGTTGCCTTGTAATTACATCATATAATTACCTCCAATTCTTTACCCCCTCTTGAGAATTGAAGAGTGTAATTTCTCTCTCCCAATTACACCCAATTCTTCACTAATTAAGTAGTTACTTGGTTAAATAAATATGTCAAAGTGTGTAATTATACCCAAATTCAATTCCCTTGTAGCTTTCAAAACGGACTCTAAGTAAGACTTTTTTTTCTTTTGTTATGGTCATATATAACATAAAAAAAAATTCTAAGATATTTTGGCAAAGTGACTCATGGATCAATTTGCGCTAAAAATCAGCCTACCACTATAGTTAAATGGCAATTAACGTGCTATAGCTACAATATCCATATTAATTGGTATTAGCTACAATTTCATTACTGTTGTGTTGAATTTCATCTATTCGCCCAATGTATTTATAAATACAATGAGGTAATCCGCCTGGAAAATTGGGATTACAACCGTTAATCTTGTATTTCATGTATGAATATATTTTATAAATATAGTGAGGTAATCCGCTAAAAATAGGGATTACATGTGCTTAATAACGGAAAGCGCAATATTGAATTATTTTTAATTTCACTATATTGAATTCAGTTATATTCAAACAATAAAAAATTAAGAAATAGGGTGTATACCGCTCGATTCAATTCGGTTGTATATACTGTATTCAATTTACCTATATTCATTGTTAACTATTATACATTTTATTCAATTCACCGTATTCAATACAACTATATTCAAATAACAAAAAATCAAAAAAAAATAGTGGTATTCGACTGTATTTAGTTCAATATATTCATTCATAGCAACTTTTACACTCTATTTAATTTGGTTGTATTCAAACAACAAAAATTAAAAAATGCAAGGATCTGCCACAAAAAATAACCTTCGAAATACATAAATACATGCGAAAATACAATGTATTTGCACAGAAATACAATATGTTTGAGTGTATTTATACAGAATACAATGTATTTGTTTTATTGTATGTGACTCAATAGCAAAGATGTCACGACCCGGATTTTCCACCCTCGGGAGTCGTGATGGCGCCTACTAATAGGAGCTAGGCAAGCCAATTGTCAATTACCTCTTTTAACGAACCACGACAATATTAGAAAGAATGAAACATTTAATAATAAAGCGGAAGTCTCAAACATTGTTAACTGAAAGAAATGCGGAAGTGTAACAAATCCTCTACCCAAGACTGGTGTCACAATACTCACGAACGTCTAGAGAATACTAAATACAAGGTTTGAATGAAACATAAACTATCTGCTTCGGTACAAATGATAACAAACTAAATAAAATAGAAAGGAAATGTCCCTGGACTGAAAGTTCGCTCCCAGAATGCTACTGCTATTCAAATGCTGCTCCAACACCTTGATCTGTGCAAAAAGATGCACAGAGTATAGCATCAGCACAATCGACCCNGTGGTAGGTGTACCACTCGATCCCATTTCATAATATCACGTGGTAGGCGTACCACTCGCTCCCATTTCATAATATCAGGTGGTAGGCATACCACTCGCTCCCATTTCACAATATCACGTGATAGGCGTACCACTCGCTCCCATTTCATAATATCACGTGATAGGCGTACAACTCGCTCCCATTTCATAATATCACGTGGTAGGCGTACCACTCGCTCCCATTTCACAATATCACATGGTAGGCGTACCACTCGCCCCATTTCACAATATATAAGTGGTCGGCATACCACACGATCCCATTTCATAATATATAAGTGGTCGGCGTGCCACACGATCCCATTTCATAATATATAATTGGTCGGTGTGCCACAGATCCCATTTCATAATATATAAGTGTTCGACGTGCCACACAATCCCATTTCATAATATATAAGTGGTCGGCGTGCCACACGATCCCATTTCATAATATATAAGTGGTCAGCGTGCCACACGATCCCATTTCATAATATATATATATATATAAGTGGTCGGCGTGCCACACGCTCCCGTTTCTTTCAACACAATACACAAAATAATTCCCGCAAGGGAACAAGATAATATAATAAACTATCCCGGCAAGGGAGATCCAGCTATAATCAAACTTATTCAATTTTTACTTACCATATTTAAATCAATGCTCAGTCTCAACAATTACCGGCTCAGCGTTTAAAGATTTCCAACCAAGTCCTCATAAACAACAATTAAGAATTTGATAATTTCGCAATTCAGGATTCACGGTCATGCTCGACACCAGTGTATAGATACTCATCACTATGCCTATACACCGTACTCGACAAATAGCAATTAGCAAATAAGACTCTACTCTTATTCCCTCAAGCCAAAGTTAGATCAAACACTTACCTCAAATGCTCCAAACTCAACTCAAGCCTATAGTATAGCTTTACCCTTCGAATTCACTACAAAACCGCTCGAATCTAGTCAAAAATTACTTGAATGAATCAACAAATGCTAATTGAATCAATTTTAATGCATAAAAATAAATTTCCCAAAGGTTTACTCAAAAATTCCCAAAATGCCCCCGGGCCCACATGGTAAAAACCCGAGGTTCGAACCAAAACCCGGTTACCCATTCCCCCACGAGTTCATATCTATGATTTGTTTTGAAATTGGACCTCAAATTGAGGTCCAAATCCCCCAAATTTAAGAAAACCTAGGTTCCACCCAAAATCCCCATTTTCACCCATGGAAATCCTTGATTTTAAGATAAAAACATGTTTAATGATGTTAGAGATTGAAGAAATTAAGTAAAAGTTGACCTACAAATGATTTGGAAGAAGGTTTGTGCTTGAAAAATCGCCTATGGAGTTTGTGTTTTGAAAGAATGAAGAAAATGGGCTTAAAATTCGTCTAAGTATGAAATTGTTGGGCCTCAGTTATGGGAATTGTGAACTGGGTTCGCAATTGCGAACCCAGCAGGTCTGGGAATTGAGAGATATTAGTTCACATTTGCGAACACTAGGCCTCAATGCAGACTTTGCGTTTGCGATAGTCAACGTCGCATTTGCGACTGGGCGGCCCTCGCATTTGCGGACATGTTGTCGCATTTGCGACCCAAGCAAAGACCCTCCCTTTCTCGCATTTGCGATAATGGACTCGCATTTGCGATAATTACTTCGCAAATGCGAAGATAACAAAGCTGAACCTGCAATGTTTTCCAAAGTTCAAAAATGCAACTCGACACCTATCCAAAACTCACCCGATCCCTCGGGGCTCCAAACCAAACATGCACCCAACCTCAAAAACATCGTACGGACTTACTCGTGCAATCAAATCGCCAAAATAACATCATATACATAGAAACATGCCTCAAAACATATGATTTCTTCCAACTTTTCATAAAAACACAAATTTTCCATTTTAAGTCTGAAACACGTCAAATGACGTCTGTTTTCAACCAAACTTTACAGATAGTGCTTAAACCATATATAAGACTTGTACCGGGCGTCGGAACCAAAACACGAGCCTGATACCACAGTCTTTTAATCAATTTTCGTTTTCTTTTTCCTTAATAATTTCAGAAAAATAATTTCACAGAATAATTCTTTTCTCGGGCTCTAGACCTTGGAATTCGACTCCGGGCACATGCCCGAGTCCCATATTTTTCTACGGACCCCCCGGGACCGTCCAATCTCGGGTCCGGGTCCGTTTACCCAAAATATTGACCAAAGTTAACTTTAATCATATTAATATCAAAATTCATCATTTTTCACACAAAATTCATATTTTAGCCTTCTGGCTACACGCCTGGACTGCGTATGCAAATCGAGGCAAGTAAATGTGAGGTTTTTAAGGCCTCGGAAGTATAAAACGAATGAGGAAACAGGTGATGACCCTTTGGGTCGTCACACCCACCACCTCTAAAACAATCGTTCGTCCTCGAACGGACAAAAGAAAGAAGCACCTGAGTCGGAAAATAGATGAGGATAACAGCTCCGCATATCAGACTCAAACTCCCAGGTCGATGCCTTAGGAAGCTGACCTCTCCACTAAACACGCACTGAAGGAAAACTCTTCAACCTCAACTGTCGAACCTGCCGATCTAGAATAGCTACCGGCTCCTCCTCGTAAGACAGATCCTTGTCCAACTGGACAGTGTTGAAATCTAACACGTGGGTTGGATCGTCGTAATACCTCCAAAGCATGGACACATGAAACATTGGATGCACGGCTGACAAGCTAGGCAGCAAGGCAAGTCTATAAGCCATCTCTCCCACACAATCGAGAATCTCAAATGGACCGATGAACCTAGGGCTAAGCTTGCCCTTCTTCCCAAATCTCATCATGCCCTTCATAGGCGACACTCAGAGCAATACCCGCTCACCAACCATGAAGGCTACATCCCGAACCTTATGACCTGCATAACTCTTTTGCCGCGACTGAGCCGAACGAAGCCTATCCTAAATGATCGTGACCTTATCCAAGGCCTCCTGAACTAAATCTATACCCAATAACCGAGCCTCTCCCAGCTCAAACCATCAGACTGGAGACCGACATTGCCTACCATACAACGCCTTATATGGAGCCATCTGAATACTGGACTGGTAGTTGTTGTTGTAGGTGAACTCTGCTAAAGGAAAATACTGGTCCCACGAGCCTCCAAAATCAATGACACTGGTTCGGAGCATATCCTCCAATATCTGAATAGTCCTCTCGGACTGGCCGTCCATCTGAGGATGGAACGCTAAACTGAATCTGGGTACCCAACTCCTGCTGGACTGCTCTCCAGAAGCGCGAGGTAAACTGCGTACCCCGGTCCGAAATGATAGATGCCGGCACCTCATGAAGGCAAACAATCTCTCGGATGAATAGGAGACTGCCACAGGAATGAAATATGCTAACTTGGTCAGCCTATCAACAACGACCCAAATAGCATCCAACTTTTTCCGAGTCAACGGAAGTCCGGTAACGAAATCCATGGCAATCCTCTCCCACTTCCACTCAGGAAGCTCAATCCTCTGAAACAAACCACCAGGCCTCTGATGCTCATACTTAACCTGCTGACAGTTCAAACATCGAGCCACATATGCAACAATATCTTTCTACATCCTACACCACCAATAATGCTACCGCAATTCCTGATACATCTTCGCGGCGCCCGGGTGAATAGAATACCGAGAACTATGGGCCTCTGCTAAGATCAACTCTTGAATCCCATCGACATTGGGCACACAAACTCGCCCATGTAACCTCAAAACACCATCATCATCTAAGGTAACTTTCGTGGCACCTCCACGCTGCACCGTGTCTCTCAGGACACACAAATGGGGATCATCAAACTGCCAATCACGGATACGCTCCAATAATGAAGAACGAGCGACCGTGCAAGATAATACTCTGCTAGGCTCAGAAATGTCCAACCTCACAAACCGATTGGCCAAGGCCCGAATATCCAAAGCAAGCGATCTCTGGCTGACCGGAACATAAGCAAGACTACCCATGCTGGCGGACTTCCTACTCAATGCATCGGCCACCACATTGGCTCTTCCCGGGTGGTACAAAATAGTAACATCATAATCCTTCAATAGTTCCAACCACCTCCTCTGCCTCAAGTTCAACTCCTTCTGCTTGAACAAGTATTGCAGACTCTTGTGATCAGTGTACACCTCACACGTCACGCCATATAGGTAATGCCTCCAAATATTCAAAGCATGAACAATGGCTGCCAACTCTAGGTCATTAACCGGATAATTCTTCTCGTGGATCTTCAATTGCCTCGAAGCATAAGCAATGTCTCTGCCATCCTGCATCAATACCGCACCAAACCTAATATAGGAAACATCACAATAAACTGTATAGGGTCCTGAGCCTATAAACAAAACCAATATATGTGCCGTAGTCAGAGCTGTCTTAAGCTTTTGAAAGCTCTCCTCACACTCGTCTGACCATCTGAACTGGGCACCCTTTTGGGTCAATCTGGTCATCGGGGCTGCATTAGATGAAAATCCCTCCGCGAACGGACGGTAGTAACCTGCTAACCCCAGGAAACTCCGAATCTCTGTAGCTGATGTTGTTCAAGGCCAGTTCTTTACTACCTCAATCTTCTTCGGGTCCACCTGAATACCCTATGCCGATACGACATGACCCAAAAATGCAACCGAACTCAACCAGAACTCGCACTTCGAGAACTTAGCATATAACTGACTATCCTTCAAAGTCTGAAGAACCACTCTGAGGTGCTGCTCGTGCTCCTCCTAGCTGCGGGAGTACACCAGAATATCATCAATAAAGACTACCACGAACAAATCCAAATAAGGCATGAACACTCGATTCATCAACTCCATAAATGTTGCTGGGGCATTGGTCGACCCAAATGACATGACCAAAAACTCATAATGCCCATGCTGAGTGCGGAATGCTGACCTAGGGACATCGGATGCCCTAATCCTCAACTGATGGTAGCCAGATCTCAAGTCTCTCTTTGAAAACACCTTTGCGCCCTGAAGCTTGTCAAACAATCATCAATCCTCGACAGTGGATACTTTTTCTTAATCGTCACTTGTTCAATTGCCGGTAATCAATGCACATCCTCATCGAACCATCCTTTTTCTTCACAAATAACACCGGCGCGCCCCAAGGAGAAACACTGGGTCTACTGAAATCCTTCTCCAACAAATCCTGCAACTCATCCTTTAACTCTTTCAACTCTGGCGGGGCCATGCGATACAGCGAAATGGAAATGGGCTGAGTGCTCGGAGCCAGATCAATATAGAAATCAATACCCCTGTCGGGCGGCATACCCGGCAGGTCTGAAGGGAAAACCTCGGGGAACTCTTGAACAATAGGAATAGAATCAATAGATAGAACCTCTGTGCTGGAATCACGAACATACGCCAGATAAGCCAAACACCCCCTCTCGACCATACGTCGAGCCTTCACATATGAAATAACACTGCGGGTGGCATGTCCTGGGTCCCTTTCCACTTCAATCGGGGCAAGTCTGGCAAAGCCAAGGTCAGGGTCTTGGCGTGACAATCCAAGATAGCATGATATGGGGACAACCAATTCACCCCTAATATAACGTCAAAATCCACCATGTCTAAGAGCAATAAATCAACACGGGTCTCAAGACCCTCAAACATTACCACACAGGAACGATGAACTCAGTCGACCACTATAGAATCACCCACCGGTGTAGATATATAGATAGGAATACCCAAAGCATCACTAGGCATAACCAGGTAGATTAGAAAATAGGATGACACATACGAATACGTAGGCCCAGGGTCAAATAGCACTGAAGCATCCCTATCACAGACCAGAATAGTACCTGTAATGACTGCATCTGAAGACTCAGCCTCTGGCCTGACTGGGAGAGCATAACACCGGGGCTGAGCCCTACTTCCCTGAGCCACATCTCTAAAACGGCCAGCTACTGGCTAGCCTCTACCTCTGGCGGTCCGAGCTCCATCTCTATGATCTCTACCTCCACCTCTATGACCTCTACCTCCACCTCTATGACCTCTACCTCCTGACGAGGTACCACTGAATCTGCCTGCATGACGGGGCCTCTTATCCGACCTATGACTGCCTCCCTGTGGTAGGACCATCTCAACTCTATGGCCCACATTGGCGGCCTCCTGAAAAGTGGTCTCACCCTCGGCCTGAGCCACTGTACCCGACTGATCTTTCACCGCTGGCTGAACTCCTGGGAGCAAACCCGCTCGAATGACACCCTCTATGAGGCCTACCAATCGGACTAGAGCGTCCTGAATAACTGGGGTGGCAATGAACCCCTCTGGGACCTGAGCTGGGCCCACCGGGAATGCTGGGATGGGAAACTCCTCCTCAAAATCAACCAGAGGCTCCGCCACTGGGGCTGCTGCTGGGGTCTCGGACTGTTGAGCGGTAGATGAAGAAGCACGTGTTATCGCCATCTATGGAGGAATAGAGTAGAAATTCAATCGGTACTTGAAAAATAGAACCGCACGACAAGAAAGAACAAATGCGAAACTTTCCTAACTCTGTATCCTCTGGGGGATAAATACAGACGTCTCTGTACCGATCCCTCAGACTCTACCGAGTTTGTCCGTGAGTTGTGAGACCTATGTAACCTAGTGCTCTGATACCAACTTGTCACGACCCGAATTTTCCACCCTCGGGAGTCGTGATGGAACCTACTAATAGGAGCTAGGCAAGCCAATTATCAATTACCTCTTTTCATGAACCACGACAATATTAGAAATAATGAAACATTTAATAATAAAGCGGAAGTCTCAAACATAGTTAACTGAAAGAAATGCGGAAGTTTAACAAATCATCTACCCAAGACTGGTGTCACAATACTCACGAACGTCTAGAGAATACTAAATACAAGGTTTGAATGAAACATAAATTGTCTGCTTCGGTACAAATGATAACAAACTGAATAAAATAGAAAGGACTCCGGGCCTGCGGACGTCAGCAGGGCTACCTCGAATGTCCTTGGACTGAAAGTTCGCTCCCAGAATGCTACTGCTATTCAAATTCTGCTCCAACACCTCGATCTGTACAAAAAGATGCACAGAGTGTAGCATCAGCACAACCGACCCCATGTGCTGGTAAGTGCCTGGCCTAACCCCGGCGAAGTAGTGACGAGGCTAGACCAGACTACCAGATAAACCTGTGCAGATATATATACAAGTACAACAAAATAATAGCGGAAAGTAAACAATATAAAAACTGGGAGGGGAACATGCTTATGGGGTAGCAGATAAAACGGAATATCAAGAATAACAAGGAAACTACATCTGATTTCTTCTAACACAGAATAAGGGAAAACAAACTAATTTCACTTGTTTCAATTTCCTCTCGTTGCAGGCGTGCAACTCGATCCCATTTCTCAAAATATCACGTGGTAGGTGTACCACTTGATCCCATTTCATAATATCACGTTGTAGGCGTACCACTCGCTCCCATTTCATAATATCACGTGGTAGGTGTACCACTCGCTCCCATTTCATAATATCACGTGGTAGGTGTACCACTCGCTCCCATTTTACAATATCACGTGGTAGGCGTACCACTCGCTCCCATTTCATAATATCACGTGGTGGGCGTACCACTCGCTCCCATTTCATAATATCACATTGTAAGCGTACCACTCGCTCCCATTTTACAATATCACGTGGTAGGCGTACCACTCGCTCCCATTTCACAATATATAAGTGGTCGGCGTGCCACATGATCCCATTTTATAATATATAAATGGTCGGCGTGCCACACGATCCCATTTCAAAATATATAAGTGGTCGGCGTGCCACACGATCCTATTTCATAATATATAAGTGGTCTGCGTGCCACACGATCCCATTTCATAATATATAAGTGATCGTCGTGCCACACGATCCCATTTCATAATATATAAGTGGTCGACGTGCCACACGCTCCCGTTTCTTTCAACACAATACACAAAATAATCCCGGTAAGGGAACAAGATAATATAATAAACTATCCCAGCAAGGGAGATCCAGCTATAACCAAACTTATTCAATTTCTACTTAACATATTTAAATCAATGCTCAGTCTCAACAATTACCAGCTCAGCGTTTAAAGATTTCCAACCAAGTCCTCATAAACAACAATTAAGAATTCGATAATTTAGCAATTCAGGACTCACAGTCATGCTCGACACCAGTATATAGACACTCGTCACCATGCTTATACACCGTACTAGACAAATAGCAATTAGCAAATAAGACTCTACTCCTATTCCCTCAAGCCAAAGTTAGATCAAACACTTGCCTCAAATGCTCCAAACTCAACTCAAGCCTCTAGTATAGCTTTACCCTTCGAATTCACCACAAAACCGCTCGAATCTAGACACAAATTACTTGAATGAATCAACAAATGCTAATTGAATCAATTTGAATGCATAAAAATGAATTTTCCAAAGGTTTACTCAAAAATTCCCAAAATGCCCCCGGGCCCACGTGGTCAAAACCCGAGGTTCGAACCAAAACCCGGTTACCCATTCCCCCACGAGTTCATATCTACGATTTATTTTGAAATCGGACCTCAAATTGAGGTCCAAATCTCCAAATTTAAGAAAACCTAGGTTCTACCCAAAATCCCCATTTTTACCTATGGAAATCCTTGATTTTAAGATAAAAACATGTTTAATGATGTTTGATATTGAAGAAATTAAGTAAAAGTTGACTTACATATGATTTGGAAGAAGGTTTGTGCTTGAAAAATCGCCTATGGAGTTTGTGTTTTGAAAGAACGAAGAAAATGGGTTTAAAATTTGTCTAAGTATGAGATTGCTGGGCCTCAGTTATGGGAATTGCGAACTGGGTTCGCAATTGCGAACCCAACTGGTCTGGGAATTGCGAGATATTAGTTCGCATTTGCGAACACTGGGCCTCAATGCAGACTTCGCATTTGCGATAGTCAACGTCGCATTTGCGACTGGGCGGCCCTCGCATTTGCGGACAGGTTGTCGCATTTGCGACCCAAGCAGAGACCCTCCGTTTCTCGCATTTGCGATAATGGACTCGCATTTGCGAGCTCGCATTTGCGAGAATTCCTTTGCAAATGCGAAGATACCAGAGTTGAACCTGCAATGTTTTCCAAAGTTCAAAAATGCAACTCGACACCTATCCAAAACTCACCCGAGCCCTCGGAGCTCCAAACCAAACATGCACCCAACCTCAAAAATATCGTACGGACTTACTCGTGTGATCAAATCGTCAAAATAACATCATATACATAGAATCAAGCCTCAAAATATATGATTTCTTCCAACTTTTCATAAAAACACAAATTTTCCATTTTATGTCCGAAACACGTCAAATACGTCCGTTTTCAACCAAACTTTACAGATAGTTCTTAAACCATATATAAGACTAGTACCGGGCGTCGAAACCAAAATACGAGCCCGATACCACAGTCTTTTAATAAATTTTTGTTTTATTTTTCCTTAATAATTTTAGAAAAATAATTTCACAGAAAAATTCTTTTCTCGGGCTCTAGACCTCGGAATTCAACTCCGGACACATGCCCGAGTCCCATATTTTTCTACGGACCTTTCGGGACCGTCCAATCTCGGATCTGTGTCCGTTTACCCAAAATATTGACCAAAGTTAACTTTAATCATATTAATATCAAAATTCATCATTTTTCACACAGAATTCATATTTAAGCCTTCCGGCTATACGCCCGGACTGCGCAGGCAAATCGAGGCAAGTAAAAGTGAGGTTTTTAAGGCCTTGAAAGTACAAAACGAATGAGGAAACAGGTGATGACCTTTTGGGTCGTCACAAAAGAAGAGAAGAAAGTTCGCCGGAGATAGCATCTTCCGGCCAAGCAAAATACTATACATATATTGTATTAAAACTAAAAATGGAGATGAACAAACATCCGGCCCTCAAATATTTCATCGCGCCTCTGACTTTTCAAATGATACATAGATCTAAAACTTTTAGGTTTGAGTAAATTGAATACATGTATCAAATCTTCCATCGCGCCATGGATAGATCTGGAGCGAAGAGGGAGAACAGATCTGTCCATGGCTACGAATTGAGCTTTTGAAAATTTGAAGCAGAGTTGCCGAAAATATAAACAGATTTGGCCATGGCGGTGAGTCGCCGGAGAAGATGGTGGCCTTGCCGAAGAGAGATGGAAAAGGGAGAGAGATTTGAGGGAGAAAAGAGAGGGTTTGAGGGAAAAATTGAGGGATTAGTTGTATATATTTGTACTTTGCTATAAAATATAAAAAGTAACTACAAATAATAATATTTTAAAAGTATTTTGGTTTATAATAAATAAGATGCATTATTTATATCTATATCATGTAAAATTTATAATTTTAAATGGGTTGAGATGAGTTGGGTCAAGATGGGTTGGGTTAATAAATGGCGGGTCAATAACCAGCCCAACTTTGGCAAGTTAGGCTGGTCATTTGGGCTTAGGTCAAATCTGACAGTTCTAGTTATTTTGAGACATTCAAGTTGTGAAATAGAATCATCTCTTCCTCCATCTGTTTTCTTGAAAATTTTGAGGATTTAAGTGTTATCTTACTTTTAAAAAATTCTAATATTTTCTTCATCATGCTATATAAAAGCAGAGCTCTTAAGAATGATATAATTGTATTTTATGTCCTCTTGGTGTCTTTATGATAGTACGAAAAGGTCACATAATATATTAACCAGTGGTGCCAGAGCGTTTCTCCGATGATAGTACTTCTTTGGGTTTGAAGATTTGTGAAGAAATAACTCATCCAGAAGGCGTGAGTTTTAAACGACTACATGAGATATGAAAGTTAGACACTATATGTCTTCTACGAGATTTTAATGTAATAGCCAAAACTTAAAAAGGGATAAATAACGAATAACTTACAGTTTAAATTGAGATTACCAAATTAATCCTCACACTAGCTAGACACAAGATAAAAACTGTTACCTTTATTCTTGTCACGACCCGAATTTCCCACCGTCGGGAGTCGTGATGGCGCCTGCTAACGGAGCTAGGCCAGCCAAACTTTAAACATTCTCTGATAAATCTCAACAATATGAGTATACGGAAAATAATTAAATAAGAGCGGAAGACTTTAAGTTTATAAAATAAAATCAAAATGCGGAAGTTTAAAACATATCTCTACCCAAAATCTGGTGTCACTAGCTCACGGACTACTAAAGAGTACTACAAACAAGTCTGAATGGAAATACAAAACGTCTGTCTCGGTACAAAGAAAACAAACTAAACATAGAAAAGGACTCCAGCCTGCGAACGCCAGCTAGGCTACCTCGAAGTCCCTGGACTGAAGTCAGCTCTCGGCCGAATAGGCTACTGCTGTGGTTCAAAAGTTGCTCCGGTACCGTGATTTATGCAAAAAGCACAGAAGTGTAGCATCAGCACAACCGACCCCATGTGCTGGTAAGTGCCTGGCCTAACCCC
>MU756240.1:84757-98645 GCA_026770625.1 Nicotiana glauca | reverse complement strand
TTGAATCTTTCACCTAAGATAAAGGCAGAAGTTGGAAAAAAGAAAAGAAGGCATAATTTGGAAAAGAAGGGAAGGCAGAAGTTGGAAAAAAGAAAAGAAGGCATAATTTGGAAAAAGAAGGGAAGATAGAATTTGAAAAAGAAAGAAAGGAAGTTTGAAATTGAAAGATTAAGAAAGTTTGGATTCAAAAAATGGACCTAGTCTGATGAATTATCTCCTAGAGTCAAAATTTCAGTCTGATGAATATTCCTCTTGAGATCACACAAAAAATGGACCTAGTCTGATGAATTGTCTCCTAGAGTCAGAATCTTAGTCCGTTGAAACTTTCACCTAAGATAAAAATCTTAGGCTGTTGAATTTTTCACCTATGATAAAGGTAAAAATCTTAGTCTGTTGAAACTTTCTCCTAAGATAAAAATCTTAGTCTAATGAATTTTGCACCTAAGATAAAGGTAAAAATCTTAGTCTGATGAATTTTTCACCTAAGATAAAGGTAAAAATCTTAGTCTGATGAATTTTTCACCTAAGATAAAGGTAAAAATCTTAGTCTGTTGAAACTTTCACCTAAAATAAAATTTTAGTCAAATGATTTTACTCACAAGGGAAGTACAATGCAAATTTTAGCCTTTAAATTTTAATATCTGATAACATGATATTCCCAGTCAACAGACTGGGGCAGAAAATTTTTCTTTCTTTGTCTATTTTGTTGCAATCAGGAGCCCACCTGGAGAACAAGGGAATACTTTTTAAGCATTGCAAGCAGGAGCCCACCTGAAGAACAAGGGAATACCAATTCAAGTTTCAGAAGTTAGGAGCCCGCCTGCATAACAGAGGTATTTCAAGTCAAGTTTTAGTCAAATTTTTATTAATATCCAGTAACATGTACCAGTTTCCAAACCGAGGCAGAATGTTTTCTTTGTTTTGTCTATTTTTATGAAGTCAGGAGCCCGCCTGGATAACAGAGGAATACATTCAAGTTCAGCAGTTGAAGAAGGGAAAACATCTCATTTTACTATTCAGAACGGCAACTGGAGAGCAAGGGAAGACAACTCAAGTTTCAAGGGAAAACAGTGTCGACGGAAGATAATTCAAGTTTCAAGAGAAAGCAGTTTTGAAGGAAGACAGTTCAAGTTTCAATGGAAAATGGTTCAAGGTGCCGAGCAGGATTGACCTCGAGGCACACAATTCGAGATGGAAGAAAGAATGAGTCTCAATCCAAAATAAAGAAAATAAGAAAAAGAACAAAAAGTGAGCTCCAATATTCAGAAGCAGGAAAAGATGTGAACTGCTCAAGACGTGGTTGAAGTCATGAGCACTACATGTCCGAGTTTGGTCCGAAAAGCTATGGAAGAACGAGCTAGCACCTGTAACTAGCAAGTGTCAAGTTTCAAATCCAAAGTCTTCATGAAGAACCATTTAAGACTCAAGATCAAGCTTCAGAAGACTTATAGATAGGAATCTTGTAACTCGTAGTTGATAGGTTTAACTAGTCTTTTTCATGTTTTGATTTTTGATGTAACATCAGGGCCACGGACCGGAACCTCGGCGGAACGGCACCTCGACTGGCTCTTCACCTCGGCATACTCTACCATCTCACTCACTCCTGAACTACACTGACATGATTCCTGTTTAGCCCAGGATATGTAGGCAACCTCTGAAGCAGGGTGTGGTCAAATCTTTCAAAAATGCTTCCCACGGAGTATTCAAACGGGCAAAAATCGCTCGTATCTGCTCACTTTATCTTTGCACGAAAACTCTTCGTGTTTCCGAGCAAAGAGGGGCAGCTGTGAGCACGTAATTTTTGCCCTATATGAAAATAACTCCAAAAAATAGACCAAAATAATGTTAATTGATTTTTAGGTGTTTTTCTTTATTTAGATGCATTGCATGCATTTTTAACATTTTTAAAATCATTGAAAAATCATTAAAAAAAAAGTGTGTCACATTTTAATTTCATGCCACCTTAGGTTTAATTTGCATTTAGGAATTAATTACATTGAGTTAATTGTGCTATTAATAAAAAAAAAATGATGATCATTTTTACATAGTTAGATAATTAGCTTAATTTTGCAATTTGAATTAATTTAGGAATTTAGTTTAGGTTTTTAATTAATTAAAGAAAGAAAAGAACAACAAAAAGAAGAGGGAAGTGAAAAGGCTTAGTCTTATATTCAAATTGGCCAAACATTTGAAAAGCCTAAAATATTTCCCCCCCAAAACCTTCCCCAAAATATTTCCCCCCCAAAACTACTCCCCACCCCATCACTATAAATACACACACAACACACAATACAAAGGAACACATTGAAAAAGGGAGAATAAAAAAATTGAACAAAATAACGCCTGAAAACATAAAGGAGGCGGCTACAGTAAAAAACCGCCCCCCCCGAACTTATCTTCTTCGACCCCTGAACTTATTTTCTCTGGATTTTTGTTCGAAATGGATTCAAATATGGAGGACGATTGAGTTGAGGTTTTGTTCGAGTTTGGTTCGTCCGGGTTTCCATCGAGTTGCCGAAGCTCTATTAGTTGAAAGCTCCTCTCAGGAGGTGTTAATTTTCGGGAGTTGCAAGTGATGTTGGAATATGTTCTGTGATTGTTAACAAAGTGCGAGATCGTCATACAATTTCTTGTGATTTTCGTGAATAGTTTACATTTAAATCGGAATTGAGCTTATTAATCTTCTCTGATGTCTCATGGTCGCTCTCAACGCAATTTGTGTAGTTTTAAAGTTATGTAGTTCCACGGGTCTAATCGTCCTGTTGAGAGGTTTAATAAGCTGCTCATGAGTTCATTCATGGCAACGATGGATATTCTGTGACCTACCGTTGATTTCTGTTTTGTTTGGTCGTCGATTTGTCGTCAGCACGAGGTCCAGTTCGCGATTCTGTTGCATTCATGTCCCCGTTAGCTTATTTGGTCGCTGCTCAATTAAAGGTCTATTCCTCACTCTGTTTCTTCGTAGATTTTCAGATTTCAATTGTTTCGGTGTTTGGACGGAACATTTGTTTGGTTGCGTGTTTGCTCGTTGATCTTCAGTGAAATTCATTTTGTTTGGCCTAACAGGATTAATCCACCAATTAGTTTAATTGATTTTCCCTTTAAGAACGTCGGCACAAAGATAGTTAATGTTACTCTTTAGATGTTTGTTGTCTTCTTTATATAGGGGTCATTGATAAAGAGAACGACAAAGCTACATGTAGTACTTTCATATCCTAAATATTTGAACTGCTATTCTATTTCCTTAACTTGGTGCATTATAGTTTAGGTTTAATAGATCGAACTTTGCTATATATACTGAATTGGCCTTAAATAACGACTTTGGAGAATGATGCTTTATTTACTTACTAAAACAACGCGAGCTTTATTACCCAGTGTGCTTCACTATTTCAAGTGTAATAATGAGCAAAATGATTAAATTCATTAGCATGTCATACCCTTGCTAATCACCATGTTCTTTACTGGCTTGTATATAAGATGTCCTTTGCCGCCAAAAGCCTAGAGAGAAAAATCATACATATTCACACTGTGGAAACTGGGAATAACTTCAGGCCATCTCAATGTAAACAGTGACAATGATAAACTAAGATTCACCAATTTCATTTCTTATAATAACCACAAGTTACATGATCTAGGAGTTGGATGTCTTCAGCAGCTACTGTTGGGATTATTGCCTTTATTAGTATATTCATGTTGCTAATTTTCCTGGTCAAACTAGAGATTACCATCCGTACAGTCAATACTTTCCCGTGACGTGATTGTGATGCTTAGGTTTTTTAGATATAAATAGGAATAATAAAGTTTGCCTTAGCTAAATACATTTCTTTTCCTTTAAAATTAATTCCAGGTGCGTCGTGCCAAGCAAAAATGACAAATTGCATGGCTTTCGTTTTAATCTTGAATTGATCCTTAGAACTCGAGGCGTGCCATTTAGCAAATTCCATGGCCCTCGCAAAGTCCAAACGCGTAGTTACTTTAGGTGCGTTTTTAATAATTTTACCTTCTTAAATATGGGTGTGCATTTCATGCGACCCAAATCCAAATCCCAAAACGTTGAATAGGAATGTGTCGAGGATCCGGGTGCATTTCATGTGACGTGATCCGAAAACACGTTCT
Organism: Nicotiana glauca; assembly: GCA_026770625.1. Taxonomy (NCBI): domain Eukaryota; kingdom Viridiplantae; phylum Streptophyta; class Magnoliopsida; order Solanales; family Solanaceae; genus Nicotiana; species Nicotiana glauca. Next base: position 94,529 of record MU756240.1, on the reverse strand, counting down.
TAAATGACGTTCACTTTCTTAAATAAAAATAATAATTGTCAAAAAACGGTAAATAACTTCAAAATTGCACTATAGGTTTAACATGTATAGAAATCAAAATTTAGCCAAATATAGCAGTTGAGCGACCGTGCTAGAACCACGGAACTCGGGAGTGCCTAACACCTTCTCCCGGGTTAATAGAATTCCTTACCTGGATTTCTGGTTCGTGACTGTTAAACAGGGTCAAACCCTTTCCTCGATTCGGGATTCAAATCGGTGACTTAGGACACCATAAATCTCCCAAGTGGCAACTCTGAATCTCGTAATAAACGAATCCCGTTTCGATTGTCCTTTAAGTGGAAAAACTCCTTTTATTATACCCTTCACGGGATGTAAAGCCGGAAAAAGGAGGTGCGACATCATGCAGGTTGTGTGCCGCACTATTCGGGTTTGTTGGAAGAGAATGGCCTGGGTCAGCCCAGGTTCGTCCGAGGTCACAGAATTATTGACGAGCACGCTGAAGCACGAGTTAAGTATAATCAACTGCGCAAGAGAATTCGAGAGTGTGAATGTGAGCACTGGGAAATACAAGAAGCCCATCAGAAGTTGATCGAGGAATGGAAAGATATGGCTGTCAGCGCCAACAAACGACTAAGGTACTTGGAGCAGGGTCTAGTGGAGCTGGAAGGAAAGTTCATCAAGAGGATTGAAGACTATAAAAACGCTGAAGGAAATGTAGGCGGACATTTGGCCCGAGCCTAGTTGCTGCTAGGACTACGCGAGTTGGTGAAGCTGTTCGAGGGAGACAAAGATGCCAAATCTGGGGAAGGTCCTTCTGGGACCAAGTAGTTCGGAGTCTTTTTATTTTTAATGTAATAAGGCCAATGGCCACTAGTGATATTTTAGCTTCTATTATTTAGCGTCGTTTTGGATTCGTCTTATTTTTATCAATAAAATGAGGCATTTAGCATTATAAGTTGTCAAAAACTATTTGTCGCTAGGCCTACCTCGGGCACAACGAGGCACCTAATTCAGGACACGATTTATATTCTTGCACTATGTGTTTAAATATAACAAAGTTTTCTCCTCAAAATCTTTACTAACTTGTTACCTTTTTGTTTTTACTTTTTTGTTTTATTCCCCTTCCCCAAAGGTTAGTTCGTGCATTCTGGAATCATCATCATACTCCACAAGATCCAAGGGCCCTCCACCTCCTCCTCCCCTGAGTCCTATCCGGAACAAGAACAAAAGTAGAATGGGAGATCCAAGCACCGGAAAGGAAATTGAAAGAATTGAGATTCCTCAGGGTACCCCGGTTGCTAAGGAAACTGCTGCCCAACTTGAGCAGAAGCTAATGAAGTTCCGATAAGAACTAGATCAAGTTCGGAACCTAGCAAACCTATCATTTTCTCTCACCACTCCTGATGTCAACACCCAGAATCCCGCACCTCTAAATAACACCCCACAACAACCCACTCATACCCAACACTGCAACGCATGCCACACTCCAAACAACAATCCACTGAACACCACAGATGACCATCTCCACAACACTCCTATCTACGTGGATACAACACCTCACTACACTCAACCAATCTTAAATGCACCTGAGTCTGATGATAAAGACTCTTTTATTAGGAACTTAGCAGCAGAACTCAAGAAGTTGACCATCCGGGTTCAGGGCATCGAAGGTAACAAAGGTATCGAGGGGTTGAATTATGAAGACCTCTGCATTCAGCCAGATGTTGAACTTCCGATGGGGTACAAACCTCCCAAGTTCGAAATGTTTGATGGAACAGGAGATCCCCGAGTCCACCTGAGGACATATTGCGATAAGCTGGTTGGAGTCGGAAAGGATAAGAAGATCCGTATGAAGCTCTTCATGAGGAGTTTGAAGGGGGATGCTTTATCCTGGTACGTCAGCCAGGACCCCAAGAAATGGACAAGCTGTGTAGGCATGGCATCAGATTTCATGGATAGATTCTGATTCAATACAAAGAATGCACCGGATGTATTCTACATCCAGAATTTGAAGAAGAAACCTACCGAAACATTCCTTGAGTATGCTACTCGTTGGCAGTCAAAAGCTGCAAAGGTAAGGCCGACCATAGAAGAAGAACAGATGAATAGATTCTTTGTCTGGGCTCAGGATCCTCAATATTACAAGAGGTTGATGCTGATCGAGGGACATAAATTCTCTGATATCATCAAACTGGGAGAATGAATCGAAGAAGGCATTAAGAATGGTATTGTTACTAATCTTGAAGCATTACAGGCCACCAATAAGGCTTTACAGTCTGGTGGCACGTCCAAGAAGAAGGATGTGAGTGCTGTAATGGTCGCATAGGGAGCCAAATCACCACTAAAATACCACACTTACCCATCACCTCCACTTACATATCAGCCTATCCTGAATTACCAAGCACCCGCACCCTCCTATAAAAATCCTCCACCTCTCACATATCAACCTACCTCATCCAGATACTCTTAACTAGCACCTATCTACCAAGCTTATAATGCTCAAACTTCTCACTACCAATCACCTTCCACCCGCCAAAATTTCCCTAGACCTAGGCCAAATTTTGATCGCAGACCTTCTAGACAATACACAACAGTCGATGAACCAATTGATCAGCTATACGAGAGACTTAAAGCTGCTGGTTATGTCACTCCTATCCCAGCCATAACCGTAGAGAATCCTTCCCAGTGGGTCAACCCTAATAAGACTTGTGCATACCATTCCGGCATGAAGGGACACACCCTTAATGAGCGCCTCTCATTAAAGGACAAGATTCAAACCCTGATCGACAATAAGGTAATCGTAGCAAAAGAGCCTACTCCTAATGTTCACAAAAATCCTTTGCCGGATCACAAAGGTGGAGACATTCACATGATCGAGATCGAAGATGATTGGGACCCCAAGGGGTCGATAGGTTTGATTGCTGAGGGGGATGAACAAAAGAAACCAGCGGTTACACTTAACCCAATTGTTGTGCAGAATCAGCCCTCTAGGGACGATGAAGTAAACATGTCTATGCCCCTCGAATTTGAAGCGCCTCCTTCTGCAAAGGCGCCCGGGCCAATTGAGGTTGAATTTGGAGTTCCAAAAGCATCCGCAACATTTGAAGTTGTTATTCTACCACCAAGGATACCTATTCCTGTGACAATGTCAGACGTAACACCATTCCGCTCAAATTCCATACCATGGGATTACACGGCTGAAGCGAGGAGGAAAGCGAAGACTAAGACGGGAGAAACAATTGCTGCGAAGGGCATGACCAGAGTAGGGAGGGTTTATACCCCAAAACACTTAGCTGAGTCCAGTAAGCAAGCCTCTGGATGGCCTATTGAAACTGGGCCCAACGATCTTTGAAGGAAAATACAAGATAAGGAATACTCGGTCGTGGAGCAATTAAACAAAACACCAGCAGAGATCTCTATCCTAGCTCTTCTACAGAGCTCTGACGCTCACAAAAATACCCTGATGAAGATACTGAGCGCAGCTTATGTGCCCAGCAACATAACTGGAGGTGAAATGGCAAATATGGTAGTGCAAGTGCTGGAGAGACATAAAATCACCTTCCACGAAGATGAACTACCGCCAGAAGGACTGAGCCATAACAAGGCACTGCATATCACCGTGCAATGCGAGGATTATTTCATCACTAGAGTCCTGATCGACGGAGGATCTAGCCTCAACATCTGTCCGCTGATAACTCTCAGAACCTTGGGAAAGAGCCTGCACGAGATCAAAGATGGGGGTATCAATGTCAAGGCCTTCGATGGGTCCCAAAGGTCTACTATTGAAGAAATCAGCCTATGCTTGCAAATGGGGCCAACATGGTTCGACATCGACTTTCAAATGATAGATGTCCCAACATCCTACAACTTGCTGTTAGGACGACCCTAGATCCACGCTGCTGGAGCTGTAGCATTGACCCTGCATCAGGTAGTGAAGTTCGAATGGAATCAGTAGGAGGTGATTATTCATGGCGATGGTAGCAACCCCATATATAGTCGCAAGACCATCCCAATGATCAGAGGCAGAAAGAGAATAGGCGGAGAAACATACCACCACATTGAAAGGGTCAATGCTGTAGATAAGGATAAATGGTGGGATAACAAAATTGAAAGTATCCTGAATTGGTGTGGATACGAGCCTGGAAAGGGACTTGGCAAAAACCTCCAGGGGATCACTAAGCCCATCAAACTAAAGAAGCATGGTACTACATTCGGCTTAGGGTACAGTTATACTTGGGAGGAATTCAAGAACTGGTCGCCACCATGGCGCGGCCCCTACTATCCACTGGAGCTTACGATACCTAGTCTGGAGCAGACCTTCCAACCGGCAGATACTATATATGGGTCAGAGGAAGATGAAGCATTGGCAGCTATGAAGAATCTTTTTCTAGAGGATGATGACATGGACTGCTGTGTTCTTTTCGAGGAGGAAGGAGAGAAAGGCCCTTCCATACAAGCTGTGAACCGAGGAGACCGCCTCATTAATTGGTCAATTAGAACCGTCAGGGCTCGGAAGGCTTCGGGGTAGCAAGGCTAAACAAAAGCACCATGCATCTCATTTTATTTTTTTACTAGCTGACTTTCTTTCCGCATTGTCTTTAATTTTGAAAAGAGCTCCGATGTTCCAAACAATTATGAATTTAATCAAAGCATTTCAGTTTATCATATATCTTTCTCTTACTATTTTCTCTATCATTTACTCTATTTTTACACAACATTACTATTATTTACTTTGACGATGAACCAACGATTGTGACTTGCAATGAAATAACGCAACAAACGGATATAGACTCAGAAGAGGATGATATACGAGAAGAGGTCATCAGAGAGGTTGTGAATTTTGAGAATAGACCTAAATCTAACTTGGACGAAACTGAGGTCATAAATTTGGGAGATACAGAAAATGTCAAAGAAACTCGCATCAGTGTTCACCTGTCACCATCAGAAAAGGAAGGATATACAGAGTTATTAAAAGAATATGAGGACATATTCGCCTGGTTGTATGATGACATGACTGGTCTCAGCACGTCCATTGTAGCTCACAAACTCCCAACAGATCCAGCCTATCCGCCGGTAAAGCAGAAGCTCAGGAAATTCAAGGCCGACATGAGTTTGAAAATCAAAGAAGAGGTTACCAAGCAAGTCAAAGCCAAGGTTCTCAGGGTGGTAGAATATCCGACATGGTTAGCCAACATCGTTCCAGTACCAAAGAAGGATGGGAAAGTTAGAGTTTGTGTCGACTACTGGGATCTTAATCGGGCTAGTCCCAAAGACGACTTCCCTTTGCCAAACATATACATTCTCATCGACAACTACGCCAAGCATGAGTTGCCCTCTTTTGTTGATTATTTTGCGGAATATCATCAGAGATGGATTGATGAGGAAGATGCAGAGTAAACGGCTTTCATCACTCCGTGGGGAATGTATTGTTACAAAATGATGCCATTTGGATTGAAGAATGCTGGCGCCACCTATATGAGAGCCATGACTACTATCTTTCACGACATGATACACAAGGAGATTAAGGTATATATGGACGACGACATCATCAAAACCAAGAAGGATAATGATCATATGGAAGATCTGAGAAAGTTCTTCAACAGACTGAGGAGGTACAATCTAAAACTGAATCCCGCCAAGTGTGCGTTTGGGGTTCCTGCTAGAAAATTACTCGGTTTCATCGCGAATCGTCGAGGAATAGAATTGGACCCATCAAAGATGAAAGCCATTTAGGAATTGCCACCGCCAAAGAACAAGAAGGATGTGATGAATTTCCTGGGGAGGCTCAACTATATCAGCCGATTCATAGCTCAGTCCACCGTCATTTGTGAACTCATCTTTAAAATGTTGAAGAAAGATGCTGCTACCAAATGGATTGATGATTGTCAGAAAGCCTTTGACAGAATCAAGGAATACTTATCAACGCCACCAGTCTTGGTTCTGCTTGAGCCAGAAAGATCGCTATTGCTTTATCTCGTGGTTTTAGATGGAGCATTCGATTGTGTTCTGGGACAATATGATGAAACAGGGAGAAAAGAGCAAGCTATCTGCTATCTCAGTAAGAAGTTCACCCCGTACGAAGCTCGGTATTCTCTATTAGAGCGCACCTATTATGCTCTGGCTTGGGTAGCTCAGAAATTGAGGCATTATTTCTGTGCCTACACTACCTATTGTCACACCTCCTTTTTACCTACTACACCCCACAAAGGGTATAATAAAGGGAGTTTTTCCAATTAAAGGACAATCAAAATGGGATTTATTTATTTAGTTCAGAGTCACCACTTGAGAGTTTTTATGGTATCCCAAGTCATCGGTTAGAATCCCGAATCAAGGAAAAGATTGACTCTGTATTACAGTCCGTGAACCAGAATTCTGAGTAAGGAATTCTGTTAACCCGGGAGAAGGTGTTAGGCATTCCCGAGTTCCGTGGTTCTAGCACGGTCGCTCAACTGCTATATTTGGCTAAAATCTTATTTTAATACATGTTCAAACCTATGTGCATTTTTACCTTTTAACCGCTTTTTATTATTATTATTATTATTTTTAACGAGAATTGCAACGTCGTGAAAACATATCTCAAACCACGTCACATCAATACACCCATGGTTATTGACAGATTTTGACTCCGTTGAGATTTGGATTTGGGTCACATAAATGTGCACCCGAGTTTAAAAAAGTAAATTATTAAAAGTGTGCCTAAAGTGACTAGCGCGTTATTATCTTTGGGGAAGGCCGTGAAATTCACTAAACGGCCCATCCCGAATTCTAAATGTTTTATTTTAACCATTTATTGAGGGCCCCGTAATTTATGTATTTTTGTTTGGCGAGGCTCGTCTCATTTATTATTTAAAAGGCAAACCTAAAAGCGACTATGGTTTGCTATTTTTATTGTCTCTAAAGTAAAAGAAGAAGTCCTAATTAATTTGTTACTGGATTAACACGAACCAAATGATAATTCGGCACCAGAGCCAATCATTGGGCTCTAGGATAAGTCCAACGAAGATAAACTATAACCAGGCCTACGTATGCCCAAAGCAAAAATCGTGCGAGTCCAGACTTGGTCTACTATACTAACGGGCCACATAATGAAATTCAAAAGTTGATTAGCCCTTATGCTGAAGGAGAAAAGAGTACTTGTAATTAACTTGAACCAATCATGGCCAATCTCTGATTTTAACAGCTGAACCCATGTTTAAATTCCCACTTCTCATATTAACCGAAATTGTGATTCAAACTAGCACGGCTAATTGCCAAATTCATTATAGTCATAAGAAGAAACTAAATCAATTTTCATATCCACAGTCCTAACCATTCTGACCGTTTACCTTGTCTAATTTTTTCATATTTAAACTAGTCTCATTTATGGATCTATGTGAGGTGGAAGTGATAAAGACTACTGGTTCCTATTTCACCTAAAACAATCAATATGAAAAATATTCTTCAGTTCAACTAATCTATTAAATATAAGCCTTCACGGACCCAAAACAAACAATCCAAATAATCACACTTAGTCTATAGCAGCCCTATTACAGTCCATAGTCTAGTTAATATAATTGAAGTATAGCTCAAATGATTCAACCAAGCTAATCTCCTAACTAAACAATACCAGTAAGGGTCCAGATACAAATGCGCATTTCCTCATTATATAAACTTCAAAAATGGTCTTCTACATGTGATACAACTTCAGCATTACTTGAGCATGGGAATATACCTGGATTGCAAAACAGGACAAGAAGAAGGAGAAGTCAGCAGCCGGTAAGTAGCAGACAATACAACAACAATATAACAGCAGCAATGGGACAGCTTAAAAAGGCCAACACAACACCAATTCGATCAAAGTGAAACCTAGGAACACACCACAACAACACCACACCCAAACTGATCCTGGAATGTCTCAACTGAACCCTAAAACTACTGGAAAATCAACCGGAAGACACTACTGACTCCAGTAAACCCAAGCTCAAACAAAAACTGAAAAATGTGAAGAGAGCTACTGGAAATAAGATTCGCTCTACAGTTACTCAATGGAACAGTAGGTTTCGAGAGTTTTAGAATTTTCAGTTTTCCAAAACTCCTTTTTGACTGACCAAGAAGAGAACCAAAAGAGGAACCCTATCTAATAGCTTTCAGAAAAATATGAATGCCTAGCTTTCTTTTACTTTGAAACTGAACTCCCCTAAGACTGATAACTCTCAAAGCTCTCTTCTCTTTTCTTTTCCAAATCACCAAGAACCTAAGAAAACTTATTGCTTCTTTATCTAAAAACTTCTGATATTCTTTCAAGTGTGACCTTTGAAACTGATTTCAAAAGCTAGCCAAAGCTCTCAAAGAACTCCCTTTAGATTGATCAAAGAAGCCCTGATTGCCTTATCTCTCTATTTCTTTCACTTCCCCCCCCCCCTTCCCCGGATCCCCTAACTCTGTCCGAAATTCCCCTCTTTATACCCAAAGCAGACCCTGCCAGCTCTTAGAAGCACTCAGACTAACATTAAGAAACTAATTCTGCCCACCATATTCCTTGTCCCCCATTACTCTATGTCTCACTTCTATTTTTAAATCAATTATTACCCACTAACCTTTGTCTTTTCTTATTAAATTTCACACAGGTATGGGCAGCCATTCTTAATCAATTTCCTTTAAACAATCCATGACTTCCCAGCCTTAAAGTGTTAAACAATTGCACTATTTTAATGGCACATTAGTACTTATTGACAGAGCACTCAACTAAACCATTCTTCATTTCTTAAATCCCCAAATTGCCCCCCTGAATTCATCCTAGAACTGCAGCTAAAACCTAACTATTTCCTAAGTTCTGTTAAATTCTTTAGGTTCATAAGGATTATCAAACTGGGCATACAACAACTCTCAACCAAATCCAACAAACCTAATACTGAGATATAGATATGTACAAAACTTGAAAACAACAAACTTCAAATTTCCCTTTCACAAAAGCATACATGATTTCTCAGGCCAAATATCCTCAACAAATACTAGAAAATCTAACGTAAACCATTCAAACATGCATTAGGGCAGACAACATTAATGAAACAGAAAAATAGAACACAAGTAGAGAAACCTTAAGCAATTAGAGCACATTAATGGACAGGAAAATAGAGAAACCTAATACTAACCTTATGAAATTCTGTACTAAAACATGGCAGAGAAGATGGAGAAAAAGAAAACAAATACTATTGCTAAAAGATGCAACAAAAAGAAAATAGAAGAAAAATTGAAATAATAAAGAAGAAAGAATCGTGAAAATACCTAGAGCCCAGCCCGAACCCGCCTTGACTTGAAAACTCTAAATCTCTCATTTGAAGTTGAAATGAACCTTAATCGAGTGTTCTCAACTGAGAACATACGATTAAGGTGGATTATGACTTTAATTCTCCAAACGCGGATCAATTCTGGAGTTCAAATTTTCTTAGGGTTCATTCGTTTGAATTAAGATTCGAGAATTTCCAGCTTTATTCGAACAAAAATGGCGTTAGATTAGAGATGAGGGAGGTCTAGTGGTCAAGGGGTGTTGATTTCGGTGGTCGCCAGATGAACTAGGGTTTGAGGTCAATTCTTCGATCTAAGATTCGAAGGATTCTGTCATGATTCGAGGGACAAGGGACATGGATTTGGAAAGAGGGTGGTTTGGTGGTTCAGGGGTGTTATTTTGGTGGTCATCGGTGTTGTTGCGGCCGTGTTTACGGCGGTGGGAACGGAGGGCGGCACTAAGGTTCCTCGTCTCTTCAGAGACGAGGTTTGAGAGAGACAAGAGGGG
>MU756240.1:0-84098 GCA_026770625.1 Nicotiana glauca | reverse complement strand
AAAGGGGGGGGGGGTGTGGGGTGTGTTTGGTTACTTATATACGGGGTTGGGAATTTGATCCTGGCCGTTAGATCAATTAAGATCAACTGCTAGGATTAGGGAGCTTACCAAATACGATGTCGTTTGGTTTAATAAGGGGGCGGGTTAGACCGGGTACAGGGAACGGGTCAGGGTCGGGTTATGGGAGAGATGATCTCGACCGTTAGATATGTGAGATCCAACGGCTCAGGAAGGACGTGACAGATACGACGTCGTTCGGACGTCGTATTGGCAGGTCGATTGGACCGAGTAAAAGGGTGTCGATTTGGGCCTGGTAGGGTATTGGGCCTGGTCCGAGTTTCTTTCTATTTTTCCTTTTGTTTCTTTTCCTTCTTTTCTTTTTTTTTTAAAATTAATTTTCAAAAAATAAAAACCCAAAAATCCTAAATTAAATCCTAAAACCCAAATTAACTTAAAAACACTAATTAACTCCTAATAATAATTATCACACATAATAAAAAGAAAATCACACAATTTGACATTAAACACTGAAATGCGAAGTACATTATTTTTGTGATTTTTTATTTTTTATAAAATAACCACTTACTTAATTAATCCTAAATGTAAATGCAACATATTTTTGTATTTTTTATTTATTTAAACACATAAACATGCAAGGACAAATGCAAATAATGACAGAAAATTTCACAAAATTTCACAAAATTGCACACAATAAAACAAACAATTTTTGTTTTAATTTTTTGGGAGTAATTCTCATAAGGCGAAAATCACGTGCTCACAGCTGCCCCTCTTTGCTTGTAAACACAAAGAGTTTTCGTGCAATGATAAAGTGAGCGGTCATGAGCGATTTTTGCCCGTTTGAGTCCTCCGGGTGAAGCATTTTTTGAAAGATTTGACTGAACCTTTGCTTCAAAAGGTCTCCTACATATCCTTGGCTAAAAAGGAATCAGGTCAATGTAGTTCAGGAAGTTTTGGTAGCTGGAACTACCATGAAGCTGTGTTTACTGTTGCTGCTGCTATTTGCTACTTACTAACCTCCTTATTACATCAGGCTAAACAAAAATAAGAAGCTAGACTAAACTATAGTCTATGAAATACAAAATCTTATCTAGATCTTTAGACTTGCTTTTGTGTCTCTTTTCACCTTGCTGTCTTATTGACTTGTCTTTCCTCTAATGTTTCTTTACTTCTGACTTGACTTGTATTCTCTCTTGATTGCCGAACTCGAACTGCTTATTTCCTTCTTGTGAGCTTCGAATTATTTTCCCTCCGAAGCTTGAACTGCTTTCTTCCGACAACTGTTGCCTTCCTTCTAATTTCTGAATTTGAATTTATGCTGCGATTTTTGTTGTAACCTTCTGCTCTCCCGGCGGGTTACTGACTTCTTGAATTAAAAAGGTACGCCTTTCCGCTCTTCAGGCGGGTCTGACTCTAAAAACAACTTAAAAATATAACGCCATTCCAAGCTCCAGGCGGGCTCCTGACTTCAACAACAACTTAAAAATATAACGCCATTCTGATCTCCAGGCGGGCTCCTGACTTCAACAACAACTCAAAAATAAAATGCCATTCCGATCTCCAGGCGGGCTCCTGACTTCAACAACTCCTCAAAAAATATAACGCCATTCCGATCTTCAGGCGGTCTCCTAACTTCAACTACAAATCAAAAATAAATATAACGCCATTCCGATCTCCAGGCGGGCTTCTAACTTCAACAACAACTCAAAAAATATAATGCCATTCCGATCTCCAGGCGGGCTCCTGACTTCAACAATAACTCAAAAAAATATAATGCCATATCGATCTCCAGGTGGGCTCCTGACTTCAACAACAACTTTTAAAAAAAATATAACGCCATTCCGATCTCCAGGTGTGCTCCTGACTTCAACAACAACTCAAAAAATATAACACCATTCCGATCTCCAGGCGGGCTCCTGACTTCAACAACAACTCAGAAGATAAAATGCCATTCCGATCTCCAGGTGGGCTCTTGACTTCAAAAACAACTTAGAAAAGAAAACGCCATTCCTATCTCCAGGCAGGCTCCTGACTTCAACAACAACTTAGAAAATAAAAAGCCATTCCGATCTCCAGGCGGGCTCCTGACTTCAACAACAACATAAAAATAAAATGCCATTCCGTTCTTCAGGTGGGCACCTGACCTTAACTATCATTTAAAACTTCAAATACAATTTAAAAGATAAAGCCTTTCCGTTCTTCAGGCGGGCACCTGACTTCAACAACAACTTAAAAATAAAACGCCATTCTGTTCTTCAGGCGGGCACCTGACCTCGACTATAATTTAAAACTTCAAATACAATTAAAAAAGATAACACATTTCCGTTCTTCAGGCGGGCACCTAACTTCAACAACAACTTAAAAATAAAACGCCATTCCGTTCTTCAGGCGGGCACCTGACTTCAACAACAACTTAAAAATAAAACGCCATTCCGTTCTTCAGGCGGGCACCTGACTTCAACAACAACTTAAAAATAAAACGCCATTCCGATCTCCAGGCGAGCTCCTGACTTCAACAACAACATAAAAATAAAACGCCATTCTGTTATTCAGGCAGGTACCTGACCTCAACTATCATTTAAAACTTCAAATACAATTTAAAAGAAAATGCCTTTCCGTTCTTCAGGCGAGCACCTGACTTCAACAACAACTTAAAAATAAAACGCTATTCCGTTCTTCAGGCGGGCACCTGACTTCAACAACAACTTAAAAATAAAACACCATTCCGTTCTTCAGGCGGGCACCTGACCTCAATAACAACTTAAAAATAAAATGCCATTCCGTTCTTCAGGCGGGCACCTGACCTCAACTATAATTTAAAACATCAAATACAATTTAAAAAGATAACGCCTTTCAGTTCTTCAGGCGGACACCTGACTTCAACAACAACTTAAAAATAAAACGCCATTCCGATCTCCAGGCGGGCTCCTGACTTCAACTACAACTTAAAACTGCATTCGTATTGCCATTGTTCCCCCTTGCCTCCTGAACCATTTTCCTTCTAACTTGAATTATCTTTCTTCAGAACTGCTTCCCTCAAAACTTGTATTGTCTTCCTCCTTCAAAACTACTTCCCTCAAAACTGGTGTTTCATTCTTCTGCAAACTGCTGGGGATAACACTTTTTTTTTTCAAAAAATGTTATCTTCCTCCTTCAAAGACTACTTCCCTTAAAGCTGGTGTTATCTTCCTTCTTCAAAACTACTTCCTTTAAAACTTGTATTTCATTCCTCTGAAAACTGCTGGGGATAACACTGGCTTTTTTTCTTTTTCTTTTTCTTTTTTTTCCTTTTAACTTGTGTTATTTTCCTTCTTCCTCAAGTGGGTACCTGACTTCAGGAAAATTTCAAAATGAAAGAAAATTTTTCTTGCCCCAGTTTGACAACTTTCCTCGTATCACACCTTTCCGCCATCAATAACATTTCCTGCCCCTGTTTCAAATCAAAGAAAATTCTGTCAGTTTAAAGTGTGGTGGTTCGTTGTGATGCTCCTACTGTGGATGGTTTTCCTTTTCTCTTTTCCATGCTCTACGTTGTCCGACCATCTTGCAACCTGGCTGATAACTTCCGCCCCTTTTTTTTGACGACTCCTTATTCACAAACCTCTCACCGTTGTTTTCCACTTTTATCCTCTTATCTGACCCCATATATTTTCTGTGGCAACTGATCCCACTTAAAGATCTTGCATGTTTTACTGATGAACCACTTTCTTCGTAATCCGTGTCACTGAAATACCTTTTCTCCGTTCAGACCCAATATCTTCTTTTTGTGGCATTGCCCGTGAACTGGCATTTCCCCGACCTTTGAGTCTCATATGATTTTCCAAATTACGTCCATCGCTCCCCGCGTTGTTCTTTCTTGATTTGTCCATTAGCCTTGGCCTTGAGGTCTATAACCTTCGATTTCTGCTGGGGATATCCTTCTTGACACTGGTCCACCCTTTTGTCAACCTCATCATAGAATATACCTTTGATTCATTCACCCTGGCCCTTCTCTTGTTGCACTGTCCATGAATGAACCAATCCTGGGTATTTGCACGAATCTCAAAGCATGTTGACTATTACCAGCTCAGTGCGCTTTTGTTATCCTTTTCTGACTTATACCACTTTGATGTACTAGTCAGATCTCGTCTTGCATAATTGCAAAGTTGATGGCAAATTTTGAAGTCATTTCTCGCTTGTTCTGACCAAACAGACTCAGGAAGAGGAAATGGACAAGATTAAAGAACAGAATAAAAGACAATGAAAAAGATGACTCCTAACAGGAAAACTATGAAGTAGAAACCTATCAGACATGGATACCAACTCTAATGGTCATGACATGCACATGTGTCCTATCCTCCGTCGTTAATCGCCTTTCACAATTCCTATTTGGTGATTTCCCATCTGATTCTCAGTCCTTATTTGACTTGTAATGCCCGAAGGGTTTTCACTAGCAAGCCTCTCTCATTTTAGTTTTTCTCTCAACTTACAATCGCCTTATAGTGCATGTGAAGGTTTACCGATAAGACTCTCTCATTTTATGATTTCTGCTGGGGATTGGGGTGTTACCGATAAGACTCTCTTATTTTATTTCTTTTCTGCTGGGGATTGGAGTGTTATTCTCGACTTCCATTTGCCTGACTTGGCATCTTTTGAAGACTAATCGGGAGGTCTTTCTTTGTACCGTAATGTGAGATTTTTGGTAGGGCTAGAAAGAAAGGGTATTAAAGGCTCAAACAAATCAACATGGGTTCAAAATTACAACCTTCGAAACTAGATTTCTTTACAACAAACACAACTTCTGCCCCAGTTTCTTGCTTGGGGATCTTTTTTTTACACTATGACCGAGCCGTGAAGCGCCTACGTATCCTCTTTGAGGAATCAGGTCAAATGTAGTTCCCAATTCCTGGTTGTTCTAGTTTTCCATCCACTTAATGTTATTATTTTTTTCTTTATCTCCTTCTTTCTCTTTTGTTGTTTTTTATTGTTTTTGTTGTTTTTGTTGTTTTATTTTTCTTTTTCTTTATCCTCTAATCTTTGCTACTGATTCCGAACGACGGGTATGAAAGAAAAACAAATAAGTCTCAAAGGGTTAGCGAAGGAAAAAGTGTTTAGATAGCAGAATAAAATGCCTTCGTCATTCCAATCTTCAAAACACGCCAAGGACATACAACGCGTTTAAACAAAGATTTGTAACATCTTCAGATCGTGCTAGACTTGATAGCTATATCAAAATCTTTGCTTTCTTCATCTGTTAAATACAAAGCATCCTTTGGGCAACACTTTCACTCTCATTATAAGACCCCCGTCAATTTGGCCAACTTGTATTTACAGTTTCTTTATGTTTTATCTGCCTACGGTTCCACATGGTTCGGGCTTCAAATGATCTCAACTGCTCTTATTTCCTTTAAGTGCCCCGATCATCTCCCAAAGGTTTTATGATTAACTTTTAAGGTCAGGCCTAAACTGTGCACGCACGTCATATCAATAGAATCGGCTTTGAACAAAAGACACAACAAAAGGATAAAAGAACTAAACAAAGAAAATGACTGGAAATAATAAAAGACCGGAATTTGCATTAGACAAATGGCGAAACGGTTCGTATAACAATACATGTAAAACAACTGGAGTACAGCCCTAGAATAAACCTAAAATGAACCTGGACAAAACTAAACAAGCCACTACGACTAAACAAGCTAGACAAGAAATGAAAGGATAGGAGGTTTGAGTCACAAGACAATATCCAGATCACAACCCTAAGAATAACCCGGACAACAGAAATGACAACAAAATGAACTACCAAAAACTCTACTCCGGCTAACAAAGGAATGGAGCGTCTTCCCAATTACCAAGCACGGCATCTTAGCCACTGAGATTTGCATCAATATTGCCAAGACCACTGTCTGCTTCGACATCTTCAGCTTTAGTCAATACATCCCCAAGAGGATTCACCTGCTCTTTATTACCGTTGTCGATCACAATCACTCCTTCGTGAATCATTCTTCTTATTTCCCTTTTCAAGGAACGACAACTCTCAATGTTATGCCCTGGGACATTGGAGTGGTACGCGCATCATGCAGTAGGATCAAAGCTTCTTGCACGTGGATCTAGAGTACACCCGGCGAGCGGCTCAATCAGGCCAAAATGCTTTAGCCTTTCAAACAGACTTTCCATAAGATTCTCCGATAGGGGTGAGAGCCTTTTCTCGTTTCAGCAACCTCTCATTCCTAGATGCCTGATTTGGGTGGAAACCTGATCCAGGAGGTTTTCGGTATGCCCGTGGGGGTGGATAGGCATTTTGTGGAGCTGGGTACTTGGATAGTGAAGCATGTCTTTGGGATTCCCGTGAAGAGAAGTAGCGTTGGGGAGGGGAGTAGCGTTGGGAAAATATAGTTGGATGACAAGTGATGGAGCTACTCGGGTGGCTAGGAAAGCTGTCATAAGCGGGTAGGTACGGAGAGTATGGAGGATCATCCGTTATTGTGTTAGGTGTTTGGGTAAGGACAGAGTTCAGGAAGCTACGTGGTGGCGGGGGTAGTTCTTTTCCAGTCATCCATGCCCGATACATGTCTGCCATATGATGTCTCAATATTTTCACTTTTTCTACCAACCCGTTATTCTGTTCAACTAGCTGTTTTCGGGCATCGGTACCAACCCACTCAGTTCTGTTGTTCTCTTCCATTGTCTTTTGACTTTGTGTTGTAGAGAAGAGTTACTTGAGAACCAAAACCAACCACCTTTCTGGAATGAATACAACAAAATGAAGCGATCACGTTAGCGTTAGGGCATTTGACAGACAGGTAAACACACATTAAGGATGCAATGCACCTAGGCAGTTAACCCTTTCTATCATGCATTTGCTTCAGTTACGTGCGTCATTCCGGCTTCTTATAATTGCGCTCCTTTTAAACGCTTCCCAATCCTTGATTTTCTTTGTTTTCTCATTTTCTCTTTTCTATTATTCCCTTTTTTCTTTTCTTTTTAATGGGTGGTTGAATCTTATGTGGATTGCCTACGTATCATGTCCACGCATGAATCAGACCGTGTGTAGTTCTGACCATAGGTGCAAAACCAAAGAAACAAATTTTTGGGAATTTTCAATTTTCATTACTAAAATATTCTAATACAAACTAAACATTTTGAAAAGAAAAATAACAAGAATCGAAGTAAAACCGAATACAGACTCAAAAATTACTAACGCACTCCGATGCAAAAGAAAATAAACAGACAGACAACAGACTCTAAAACAGAAAATACATTAAAGCTTCAAAAGTTGGTGTCCGCGAGTCATCGTTAGGCCTTGCTGTGGGCTTAAGTGGAAGATTCCTTTCAAGTTACTCTTTCCACTCTTCCATGATTTGGCGGACAAAAATCGCAACAAAGAAGGTGGTACGGGTCATATCCTCACATGCTAGGCACTTCCTGCCCGATATCTTCGATTCTTTCCCTGATTCTGTCTTTTTCCCGAAATGGCCGCTCTATCTGTTGACTCTGCGCTCCCAGCACTTGAGAATTGCGAAAGATTTGATCTTGAAATTTACGAGGCCTCCCGGGATTATCACCACTGTTTCTTTGTTACCTTCTTCCAGATCATTCCACCACATGTGGAGCTGTAAAGGGACCTCACTAAGGACTGTGAATGGTTCAATTTGGTTTGTGCTCATCCTGCACATTTATTAATGTGATTAAGCAAAAAGTAAAATTTATTTGACTCAAAACCATTTAACTATTTTTATTTTTCCCAAATTGAAAAGAAAGATCCGGATTTCCCGAACACGACCTTTCAGCAGTTCGGTGATGAAGATTTTAAGGCTGTGTGGGCTAACCGGTCAAAACCTTAAAAATGACCAAAAGTGGTTGTTTATGCAATGTCAACCCTCCGGCGTCCCTTTCGGGAACACTCGGCTATTTTGCCAAAAACGGCATCACCCGACTTATTTATGACTCTTTTTATTTTTCGATTTAAGATAAAAGACCCGGTATTGCAAACACGTCCTTTCAGCATCTCGGGGACGAAGATTTTAAGGCTGTAAGGGTCAACCGGCCAAAAATCTAAAAAAAATGACCAAGGGTGGCCGTTTATGCAAAGTCAGCCTTCCGGTGTCCCTTTCGGGAACATTCGGCTATATTTGACAAGAGCGGCATCACCAGACTTATTTATGACGACAATTAAAATTTGACATTTTTGGCTATTTTTACAAAAGGGGAGGTTGGACCCGATGAGGGTTGCCTACGTATCTCACATCCTGTGAGTATCAAACCGGCGTAGTTCGGCCAATAAAAGTACTTATTTGGGAAACAAGACTCTTTTTATTGACAAATACACTATTTCGAAAGATAATACTCTTTTTGTATTTTCTTTTTCAACAAACTATTTGAAAATAAAACTCTTTAGTTTTTCTTTTTCTCGACCAACAAAGCAAACCATTTTTGAAAACAAATTTTTTTCTTTTACTTTTCTTCCCTTTTTCTTTTTGCTTTTTTTTCAAAATTTTGGCAGAGTTCCGACACTATTTAGACATTGGTTATTTTTCTAAAAATAGATAATTAGCTCTCCGCACTGTTATTTCTCTCTTTTTCAATTTTCCCAAATACTTCAAAGCCGGTTAGCATGCAAGTCCGAGACAAATAAATGCATATGCAACACGTAAGATGCATCAGGATGGTCTTTTTCAGTTCAGGTTAACTGTCCTAGACGGACCCAACCCCTGTGTTGAGCCCCCTAAGTCCAATGCAACATGATGCAAATAAGCGTTCCTACTAGGGATCCAGCATGAAGTCAAGTTATTCTAGGTTCAAAACCTGGGTATGTGTTCTAGACTGTGTACCCGAGTGGAAAACTCTAGTCGAGGAGGGGGCTATGTACCGGGGACCCGCGAGATCGTCTGATTTTGTAACTTATCCGGCCTCTTCTTATTTCAGGGTATGACACTAACAGAATAGGGAGTCTCAACCAGTAAGTACATCCCCAGAGGTGAGAAGAGAAGGGTTTCGACACAGTTTGTATACAGTTCAGATAATATCAAAGCGGTAAAGCATTTAGCACATTTAGCACGAAACATGTAGGAAAATCAGGTAAAGCGAAACGTAACAATTATTCTAAGCTCGAATTCTTAAACCCTGAACCGAAGTTCTGGGTCTCCTATCCCCAGCAGAGTCGCCAGAGCTGTCACACCTCCTTTTTACCTACTACATCCTGCAGAGGGTATAATAAAGGGAGTTTTTCCAATTAAAGGACAATCAAAACGAGATTTATTTATTTAGTTCAGAGTCACCACTTGAGAGTTTTTATGGTGTCCCAAGTCACCGGTTAGAATCCTGAATCGAGGAAAAGATTGACTCTGTATTATAGTCTGCGAACCAGAATTCTGAGTAAGGAATTCTGTTAACCCGGGAGAAGGTGTAAGGCATTTCCGAGTTCCGTGGTTCTAGCACGGTCGTTCAACTGTTATATTTGGCTAAAATCTGATTTTAATACATGTTCAAACCTATGTGCATTTTTACCTTTTAACCGCTTTGTATTATTATTATTTTTAACGAGAATTGCAACATCGTGAAAACAGATCTCGAACCACGTCACATCAATGCACCCGTGGTAATTGACATATTTCGACTCCGTTGAGATTTAGATTTGGGTCAAATAAATGTGCACCCGAGTTTAAGAAAGTAAATTAATAAAAGTGCACCTAAAGTGACTAGCGCGTTATTATCTTTGGGGAAGGCCGTGAAATTCACTAAACGACCCATCCCGAATTCTAAATATTTTATTTTAACCATTTATTGAGGGCCCCGTAATTTATGTATTTTTGTTTGGCGATGCTCATCTCATTTATTATTTAAAAGGCAAACCTAAAAGCGACTATGATTTGCTATTTTTATTGTCTCTAAAGTAAAAGAAGAAGTCCTAATTAATTTGTTACTAGATTAACACGAACCAAATGATAATTCGGCACCAGAGCCAATCATTGGGCTCTGGGATAAGTCCAACGAAGATAAACTATGACCAGGCCTGCGTATGTCCAGAGCAAAAATCGTGCGAGTCCAGACTTGGTCTACTATATTAATGGCCCACATAATGAAATTCAAAAGTTGATTAGCAATTATGCTGAAGGAGAAAAGAGTACTTGTAATTAACTTGAACCAATCATGGCCAATCTCTGATTTTAACAGCTGAACCCACGTTTAAATTACCACTTCTCATATTAACCCAAATTGTGATTCAAACTGATTCAAACTAGCACGCCCACTTGCCAAAATCATTATAGTCATAAGAAGAAACTAAATCAATTTTCATATCCACAGTCCTAACCATTCTGATCATTTACCTTGTCTAATTTTTTCATATTTAAACTAGTCTCATTTATAGATCTATGTGAGGTAGAAGTGATAAAGACTACTGGTTTCTATTTCACCTAGAAAAATCAATACGAAAAATATTCTTCAGTTCAACTAATCTATTAAATGTAAGCCTTCACGAACCAAAAACAAACAATCCAAATAATCACACTTAGTCTATAGCATCCCTATTACAGTCCATAGTCTAGTTAATATAATTGAAGTATAGCTCAAATGATTCAACCAAGCTAATCTCCTAACTAAACAATATCAGTAAGGTTCCAGATACAAATGCGCATTTCCTCATTATATAAACTTCAAAAATGGTCTTCTACATGTGAATACAACTTCAGCATTACTTGAGCATGGGAATATACCTGGATTGGAAAACAGGACAAGAAGAAGGAGAAGTCAGCAGCCGGTAAGTAGCAGACAATACAACAACAATATAACAGCAGCAATGGGACAGCTTAAAAAGACCAACACAGCACCAATTCGATCAAAGTGGAACCCAGGAACACACCACAGCAACACCACACCCAAACTGATCCTGGAATGTCTCAACTGAACCCCAAAACTACTGGAAAATCAACCGAAAGACACTACTGAATCCAGTAAACCCAAGCTCAAACCAAAACTGGAGAATGTGAAGAGAGCTACCGGAAATAAGATTCAATCTACAGCTACTCAATGGAATAGTAGGTTTCTAGAGTTTTAGAATTTTCAGTTTTCCAAAACTCCTTTTTGACTGACCAAGAAGAGAACCAAAAGAGGAACCCTATCTAATAGCTTTCAGAAAAATATGAATGCCTAGCTTTCTTTTCCTTTGCAACTGAACTCCCCTAAGACTGATCACTCTCAAAGCTCTCTTCTCTTTTCTTTTCCAACTCACCAAGAACCTAAGAAAACTGATTGCTTTTTATCTAGAAAACCTTTGATATTCTTTCAATGGTGACCTCTGAAACTGATTTCAAAAGCCAGCCAAAACTCTCAAAGAACTCCCCTCAGACTGAGCAAAGAAGCCCTGAATGCCTTATCTCTCTATTTCTTTCACTTCCCCTCCCTGGATCCCCTAACTCTCTCCGAAATTCCCCTCTTTATACCCAAAGCAGACCCTGCCAACTCTTAGGAGCACTCAAACTAACATTAAGAAACTAATTCTGCCCATCATATTCCTTGTCCCCCATTACTCTATGTCTCACTTCTATTTTTAAATCAATTGTTCCCCACTAACCTTTGTCGTTTCTTATTAAATTTCACATAGGTATGGGCAGCCATTCTTAATCAATTTCCTTTAAACAACCCATGACTTCCCAGCCTTAAACTATTAAACAATTACACTATTTTAATGGCACATTAGTACTTATTGACAGAGCACTCAATTAAACCATTCTTCAGTTCTTAAATCCCCAAATTTCCCCTCTGAATTCATCCTAGAACTGCAGCTAAAACCAAACCATTTCCTAAGTTTTGTTAAAATCTTTATGTTCCTAAGGATTATCAAACTGGGCATACAACAACTCTCAACCAAATCCAACAAACCTAATACTGAGATATAGATATGTACAAAACGTGAAAACAACAAAGTTCAAATTTCCCTTTCACAAAAGCTAACATGATTTCTCATGCCAAATATCCTCAACAAATACTAGAAAATCTAACATAAACCAATCAAACAGGCATTAGGGCAGACATCATTAACGAAACAGAGAAATAGAACACAAGTAGAGAAACCTTAAGCAATTAGAGCACATTAATGGACAGGAAAATAGAGAAACCTAATACTAACCTTATGAAATTCTGTACTAAAACATGGCAGAGAAGATGGAGAAAAAGAAAACAAATACTAATGCTAAAAGATGCAACAAAAAGAAAACAGAAGAAAAATTGAAATAATGAAGAAGAAAGAATCGTGAAAATACCTAGAGCCCAGCCCGAACCTGCCTTGACTTGAAAACTCTAAATCTCTCATTTGAAGTTGAAATGAACCTTAATCGAGTGTTCTCAACTGATAACATATGATTAAGGTCGATTACGACTTCAATTCTCCAAACGCGCATCAATTCTAGAGTTCGGATTTTCTTAGGGTTCTTTCGTTTGATTTAAGATTCGAGAATTTCCAGCTTGATTCGAACAAAAATGGCGTTAGATTAGAGACGAGGGAGGTCAAGTGGTCAAGGGGTGTTTATTTTGTTGGTCGCCAGATTAACTAGGGTTTGAGGTCGATTATTCGATCTAAGATTCAATGGGTTCTGCCATGATTCGAGAGACAAGGGACATCGATTTGGAAAGAGGGTGGTTTGGTGGTTCAGGGGTGTTATTTTGGTGGTCGTCGGTGTTTTTGCTGCCGGGTTTACGGTGGTGTAAATGGAGGGCGGCGCTTGGGTTCTTCGTCTCTTCAAAGACAACGTTTGAGAGAGACGAGGGGGGTTTGACTTAGGAGGGTGTGGGGTGTGTTTGGTTACTTATATACGGGGTTGGGAATTTGATCCTGGCCGTTAGATCAATTAAGATCAATGGCTAGGATCAGGGAGCTTACCAAATACGATGTCATTTGGTTTAATGTGGGGGCGGGTTGGACCAGGTACAGGGAACAGGTCAGGGTCCGATTATGGGAGAGATGATCTCGACCGTTGGATATGTGAGATCCAACGGCTCAGGAAGGACGTGACAGATACGACGTCATTCGGGTGTCGTATTGGCAGGTCGATTGGACCGGCTAAAAGGGCGTCGATTTGGGCCTGGTAGGGTATTGGGCCTGGCCCGAGTTTCTTTCTATTTTTCCTTTTGTTTCTCTTCCTTCTTTTCTTTTTTTTTTAAAAATTAGTTTTAAAAAAATAAAAACCCAAAAACCCTAAATTAAATCCTAAAACCCAAATTAACTTAAAAACACTAATTAACTCCTAATAATAATTATCACACATAATAAAAAGAAAATCACACAATTTGACATTAACCACTGAAATGCGAAGTACATTATTTTTGTGATTTTTTATTTTTTATAAAGCAACCACTTACTTAATTAATCCTAAATGTAAATGCAACATATTTTTGTATTTTTTATTTATTTAAACACATAAACATGCAAGGACAAATGAAAATAATGACAGAAAATTCCACAAAAATTCATAAAATTGCACATAATAAAACAAATAATTTTTGTTTTAATTTTGTGGGAGTAATTCTCATAGGGTAAAAATCACGTGCTCACACCTATCTCATATCAAGGATGGACCCGCTGAAGTATATCTTCCAAAAGCCCATGCCCACTGGCAAGCCCGCCAAGTGGCAAATCCTGCTAAGTGAATTCGACATTGTTTACGTGACCTAAAATGCAATCAAGGGTCAAGCCATAGCAGGTCACCTTGCCGAGAATCCTATTGGCGGAGAATACGAACCCCTGAAAACGTATTTTCCTGATGAAGAGGTATCCTTTGTAGGAAAAGATATTGCAGAATCCTATGATGGTTGGAGGTTGTTTTTCGATGGAGCCACAAGTTTAAAAGGAGTTGGCATAGGGACAGTCCTGGTATCAGAAACCGGCCAGCATTACCCAGTATCCGCCAAGCTCAGGTTCCCTTGCACAAATAATATGGCCGAATATGAAGCCTGCATCCTAGGGCTCAAGATGGCCATTGACATGAACATTCAAGAGTTGCTAGTGATCGGGGATTCAAACTTGCTCATACATTAGGTTCGAGAGGAGTGGGCAACCAAGAACTCTAAAATACTCCCCTACTTGCATCACATACATGAGTTAAGGAAAAGATTCACAAAGATAGAATTTCAGCACGTCCCCAGGGTCCAGAACGAGTTCACTGACGCATTGGCTACTTTACCATCCATGATCCAATATCCAAACACGAATTTCATTGATCCCATTCCAGTAAATATTTATGATCATCCAGCCTATTGTGCTCACGTTGAGGAAGAAGCAGAGGGAAAATCGTGGTTCCATGACAACAAGGAGTACTTGACAACGGGAGAACACCCAGAACTTGCCAACGCCACTCAGAAGCGCACACTTCAGAGATTATCCAACAACTTCTTTCACAGTGGGGGAATCCTGTACAGGAATACTCCCGACATGAGTTTACTAAGGTGTGTCGAAGAAAAATAAGCATCCAGACTATTGGATGAGGTACAAGCAGGGACCTGCGGGCCGCACATGAATGGTTTTGTCTTAGCAAAGAAGATACTACGAGCAGGGTATTTTTGGATGACTATGGAAACAGACTGTATCCAGTACGTTCGCAAGTGCCATCGCTGTCACATACATGCAGACATGATAAAGGTGCCTCCAAACGAGCTTACTGCAACAAGCTCACCATGGCCATTCGCCGCTTGCGGAATGGATGTTATTGGACCTATCGAGCCTGCCGCATCAAATGGGCACAGGTTTATCCTGGTGGTAATTGATTATTTTACCAAATAGGTTGAAGCAGTGTCATACAGGGCAGTAACTAAGAAAGTTGTAGCAAATTTTGTTTGTGACCGTATTGTTTGCTGATTCGGAATTCCGGAATCAATTATCACTGCTAATGGTTCCAATCTCAATAGCAATTTGATGAAAGAAATGTGTGAGGCATTCAAGATCAAACACAGGAACTCCACAGCCTATAGGCCTCAGATGAATGGAGCTGTAGAGGCAGCCAACAAGAATATAAAAAAGATATTAAGGAAGATGGTCGAAAGTCACAAACAATGGCATGAGAAGTTATCATTCACCTTACTGGGATACCACACCACAGTCCGCACATCGACCAGAGCTACTCCTTACATAATGGTTTATGGTACAGAGGCGGCGATCCCCGCCGAGGTAGAAATTCCCTCCTTGAGGATCATACAAGAAACAGAGTTGGGTGACGCAGAATAGATAAAAGGTCGCTACGAGCAGTTAGCCCTTGTAGATGGGAAAAGGATGAATGCAGTTTGCCACGGTCAGTTGTATTAGAATAGAATGTCCAGAGCCTTCAACAAAAGAGTTAAGCCAAGGAAGTTTGCACCGGGGCAGTTGGTGTTGAAGAAAATATTCCCACATAAAGTTGAAGCCAAGGGGAAATTTTCCCCCAACTGGCAAGGCCCGTACCTGGTTCTAAACGAAGGAGCCCTTATTCTTGCAGAGATCGTCGGAGAAGTCTGGCCGAAGCCAATAAATTCAGATGCAGTGAAACGATACTATATGTAACCACCTAAGATTTCTTTATGATGTAATTTGAACTATGCCTGACCTGATTCCCGTTTAAGAGGGGAAACGTAGGCAGCCCTATGAGTTCGGTCATAATTTAATAAAAATTTCATTTCCCCCTTCTATTGGAACTGGGGCAGAATTTTGAGGAGGACCCTCAAAATTCCGAAGTTAGTTCTCAGCCACTCATCATTAGGAATGCCACCTCAGTAAACTGGGGTAGAATTTTTAGGAGGACCCTCAAAATTCCGAAGTTGATTTTTTAGCCGTTCAGCACAATCGTCAGAAGTGCCAGCCCAGTAAACTAGGGTAGAATTTTGAGGAGGACCCTCAAAATTCCGGAGTGAGAAAGGTTGCAATGTCTTGAACCACATCGCAGTCGTTGGTTCATCTAAAAGAAATTATTTTCTACATACGTTATATTTACTAAATCATGCATAACTATTGTTTGAATTGCTGTTGTTTAGCAATGCTACCCCAATGATACACAAAAGCAGAAGCCAGGGGAAAATGAACTAACCTCTCCCCCTTACAGAACTCACAATTTTTTTGTGGATGCAGGCACTCGACTTACAATATCGTTAAGTATATTTATACTTTCCAAGAATGCAACTGCTCAGAATCATCACTTATTCGTAATCGCTATCCGTACGCAACATCCAAAGCAATCACGATATCGTAATCAACTATCAGCTAAGAAATCTCACTATTATCCATCCTTTTACATTCTTGCATTGGATAAGGCTGCCTTTCTACCTTTCGAGACTAAGCACTGTCTCCATCTACATTTTCTTGCATTGCATAAGGCTACCTTTATGCCTTTCGAGACTAAGCACTATCTCCATCTGCATTATCTGCATAAGGCGACCTTTCTACCTTTCGAGACAAAGCACTGTCTCCATCCTGCATTTTCTTGCATTGCATAAGGCTACCTTTCTGCCTTTCGAGACTAAGCACTGTCTCCATCCTGCATTTTCTTGCATTGCATAAGGCTACCTTTCTGCCTTTCGAGACTAAGCACGGTCTCCATCCTGCATTTTCTTGCATTGCATAAGGCTACCTTTCTGCCTTTCGAGACTAAGCACTATCTCCATCCTGCATTTTCTTCCATTGCATAAGGCTACCTTTCTGCCTTCGGAGGTTAAGCTCTACCTCCTTCTGCATGGCTGAAATATCGCCACCTCTATTTCCATCGGCTGAAATACCGCGAGCTTCATCTAAATCTTACATGGCTGAAACATCGCCAATTTTTGTTTAAATCCTTATTTATCCTTCTTTATCGGCTGAAATATCACCAACTTTATTTAATTCTCGGTAAAAGATTGCCAGTTCATATTTAAATCTCCATAATCATATATACTTATGCTTCTATCGGCTGAAACATCTCCATTTACATATTTTTTTACATCAACTGAAACATCGTTGCTTTATTTAAATATCACCATTTACACATTTCTTACATCAGCTAAAACATTGCCTCTTTATTTAAATTTCTGTCGGCTGGAATATCACGATTTACATTTTCTGCATCGTCTGAAATACCGCCAAATCTTGCATTTCATCGGCTGAAATACTGCCAAACTGTCCGAGGGCGTCATTGTTCGGAGGCATCATCTTCATAGCCCGAGAACATCATTTCATAGCCTACGAATCCTTATTTTGCGCTTCATGGCACAGGACATCATGGTCCGAGGACGTCATCCTAACTGTCCGAAGACAACATTCATGGTCCAATGGGAACTTGCATCACATTTAAGTTTATGCACAATATGCGCCAATATTACTCACTTGTAGATACACCGGCTAGCAATGGCCGACCCAGTAGGAGTGATCCCGCTCCGGTTCCCGCAGCCGATCAGACTTCAAATACCTCTTGCCACCTAAACATCATGTCCCTTTTTTTCGAATCTCCATCGGCATGTTCCGTCAATGGTTCCTAAACTACATATGGCCTGATTCCTGTAAAACCAGGGATATGTAGGTAGCTCAGAAACCAGAGCTTGGTCAAAATCTTTTCAAATCGCTGCTTCCGGTCAAAATTGGGCATCATATCTTTACCCGACAACTCTTTCATCCTTCCCGGGTAAAGAGGGGCAGCTGTTGATACCCAATTTTCCCTAAATATTTTTTATACCCAAAATACATCAAAAATAGCATATATGTGCATATATAAGCACACCCAATAGTTTGGTACTTTTCCTAATTTTTAATGATTTTTAAACCAATTTATTGCCTATTTTAATACAACAAAATCCAATAATTATTTCCAAAATTATTATTTTTGGTGAATAACTTATTTTATCCTTATATTTAAACCAAAATATAATTAAGGTGATTTTTGCATATTTTTATGAATTTATTTGGTATTTTTAAAATTAAATTGCATATATTTGCAATCATAGCCTATTATACGATTAATGATATTTTATAATTATAAAATTAGTTCCAGTATTTTTTAATTAATATTTATGAATTATTAAGGGGTTCAATGCTTTTGATTTCTCCCAAAGTCTTTTTCACTATTTTTATAAAATTAAACAAAGGAATATGTGCTATTTAAATACTAACTCCATCTATTTCAATTTTAGCCTTAAAATTGGGTCCAATCTCAGCCTAAATTCCCAACCCAATTCCGTTTAAACCTAGCCCATGACCCAATTCCAAATAACCCGACCCAGACTCCTTTTTATCCTTGCCGTTGATCTCAAAGATCAATGGCCCCTATTCGCCCCTTCCTTTTTTAACCCATATGACTACCCTACTCCTCTCATTCCTCCTAACCCGCCGCCCTCGAATCCCCTCTCCTCTCTGATTCTCTCTAAGACCTAAACCTAACCCTAGCCGCCTCCTTCTGGTTACCACCCAAAACCGCCTGAATCCATGGCTTCCAAAGCCATTGAAGGCCTGTACCTGCCTCCAATGGCTCCTGCATGCCTGTTGTTTGAAGAATCGAGGCCAGACCTCGAAGGTATTCACTCGGATCTTCACCTATTCGAAGATCCCGACCATCTCCCGCCTTGCTCCGGTGGCTCTTGGTCTTTTGAGCCTGATCATGATATTCTCCGGCTTAGATCGTGACTTTTCCAGGCTTTCTCTCTTCTTGGGTTCTTCTGAGACCCTAGCCTTTCGAGGTTCTCCTGATTTCCCTAGATCTCTTCTAGATCTATGTTTATTTTAAGGTTTTCAAACGATTTCTCAAAGTTTCTTTCAAAAGTTTGCTTGCAAACACTTCATCTTCTCAGACTTAGGATTTCTCTAATTTTACAAACTCTACTGTGATTCTTATGTGTTTTCTTTTACAGTGTTTTGCACGATTTTTCTTTTATTATGTTTTCATGAAGTTTCTGGGGAATACATGTTTAAGGTCTCAATCCCTTTGAGTTTTCTGAACTTAGTTCATTAGTATTTTTTGCCTGACTTGCTTGTTTTCGTCTCTAGACTTGATAAATGGTAAAATCCCTAGAATTTGTGGGTTTCATTTGAGTTTGGAGGCCACTTGTTACGTGCTTTGTATGTTTCTCATCTCTAAACTTGCTTGGTTTCAAAACCCCTAATCTCTGAGTTCCTGAAGTTGTTTCATCTTTGTTTCAATTTTGTTTCTCCATGTGGTTCTGACTTTTTGCTAAAATCTGTAAGACCTTGTTTACTAGACCTCATTGGCATGTTTCTGATACCGCTTCCTCTATTACTAGATTAGTATATACGACTATCATATTTCTCTAGTATTACTGTTTCTCTTTGCCATGATTTAACCTCACACTCCCAATGTTGTGCATTCTTTATATACACTGGTTGTCCCTCTGCAATTTTGGGACTGATTTCAGACATCCTTGTGTAAGCATGATTGATTCTTTCCTTGTTTTATTTGAAAATTCTCTTTAACCTTTCGATTCCCCTATTTCTGACTTGGTTCATTAGTGATTTTGAATCCCTGATTCCCTGATTTACTATGTACTTATTGATTTACTTTGTTCTTGCCTTATTTACTTAACCGTGTATTTCAAATTTTCTTTCCTTAGTTAAAATCCTTATGTATTTATCCTTTATTTGTATGTTATGCACAATATGTTTACTTGATCTCCTTCCATAAATAACTTTTGCCCTTTACCGTTCAAATTTGAATTCCTCAATTAAAAGGATTTTCTGCTACTGATTGATTCTAATTGATACATGATTATTTTCTTACCTTGTTCCCTGCCTGATTTCAAATTATAAATACCCGATCCTTTCTTAGCACACACACGACCATTACTCGAGTCTTTTTCTGAAATGACACTCACACACATAAGTATACTCTTGCTATTTGTACTGTGGCTTTCTACAAGATTTCTACTTTCTTTGCTTTTTGAAACTGGTATGTCTTTTATTCTAGCCTCAACTCCAATATATTTACTTACCAGTTCTTATGTCCATGTTTACTTTAATGTCTGAAGTATTTAATCTTTATGCAATGTGCTCACTTCTTGTAATGAATCAAATTCCTATATCCCCTTATGTGTTTTGAGCTATGGTTCAAAAACATGACAAATATATTTGAAGTTATTGCCCATGGATATGAACTGGACTCTTTGGGCCCCAAGCTCTTTCAATTTCCTATCCCCATTCCCTTACTATGTGTCATATGTTAAAGCTTTGGCCTGACAGTATTCTAATTACTGCCCAGGCCATGGCTTGACCTTCAATAGGTCCTTACTCTCCAATGTTTGGCCAACAGGTTTGGTCAGGGGTGTGCCAGCCTACCTCATGGTTAGGTATGACCACCAGCCTGCCTTGGCACTCCCTACCCTTCTCTATTGAACTTGCACTCATTCTTAGAACTTAAGTTCTGCCCCTCTCTTGTGAGCCTTGCCTTGGGACCCCTGAGCTCCCTCTGAACTTAGACACCTGAGGGTTGGCCCTTCCACATTGCACTACAACTCATTCTGATTAGCATCTTGGGTGTAAGCACTGCCTGGGGTCCCTGAAACCCCTTGGATCTCTAAAACACCCTAGATAAGAGAAGGCCTTGGAGATCTAGATCTCGGAAGTGGCTCAATCTCATATTATTAGACACTAAGTCTGAATTACGCTGTTCGGATGTAGCTGATGATTCCTGATGTAACATTTAATTTCAGTTTTATTCTTCTGGTCTATAATAATTTGTATAAACTTATGGGGATTTAGTAAAAAGGGAGGGGGTTTACTTTTATGCACTAAGGGTAGAAAATATGGCTATAGGTATTTATTTCTGATTTGTGCAACTTCACACATAGAAAGCATGTCTATAGGGTTTAACATCTGATTTTTGCAACTAAGCATATAGATACCATGCCTATAGGGATTTGCATTTCTGCATATAATAACGTCATTAGGAAAACAAATTCGGCTTAACAACAAAATTTCATAGAGATACCATGCCTATAGGGATTTGCATTTCTGCATATAATAACGTCATTAGGCAAACAAATTAATTGTATATGGATACCATGTCTACAACACTCATGTTTAAAAGGTCCAAATCAGTTAACGCATAGAGAGCATGCCTATAGGAGCTTTGAATCTGGGCCGTTTCATTCATTAAAATTATCATTCACCCTTTTAAAAAATAGTATTCACTGAAGCTCGTAAAGTAACAGGCCTTTCTAAACGAATCTGCATTTTCTGAAACTCATGAAACTTTTTTCCAAGTAATCTGCATGTCCTTTGAAGTTCTTTCTTTTCCGTTGAACCTTTTCAAGAGCAGTACCTTCTTTTCTGAAACTCCTTTTACTCTATAACTTTGCTTTATAATCTGTTTGTGTCTTAAAAATTAGTAACTCTACCCAACACGTAGACAAAAGGATTAATTAATCAATCAGATCAGTTATAGACAACTGCATTCGAGCGAGCCTAATGCAAACTTTCCATCTAAAAATATGTATTGAACCACTCCGCTCGTCACTTTATTTAATTTAATACAAAACTAGTACGTGTAAGACATGTTAAACTCTATGGCTTTATCTGATTTAAGGAGGCTTATTTGAGCCCTACTTGCTTATTTGCTTCCCCCTTTACTTGCATTATGTGTTTTGATTGACGCCTTAGTATTTTATCCTTTGAAAACTCCCAAAAGACCCCAAACCCCTCTCCCTTTAGGACTAGTAGTTCAATTGCCTCCGGGACTGATAGGATTAGGACGGGTACTAGCATGCAATAAGTAACGAGACATTTCACACTTTAATACCCTAACGGGGTGGGAAGGATAGAATATGGATATGATGACCACGCGATAACACCACGTGTATAAATGGTTACCGGGTGTTGTGTGGGGTGATCCGTATTATTTATAAACGTAGGACCGCCTTCCTTTTGCTTGTTTATTCTATTTCGAAAAACTACTTCTTTTCAAATTTCAACTTCTTTAACTGTTACTTCCAGCAATTATGTAAAATTTCACCCTCTTCACTCGTTTATCCTGAATTTTAAAACTACTTTCTATGCAAAATTTCCGCTTCTTTAACTTCGTTTTAGTTTCAAATCATTTGAAACTATTATTTATAATTCTTGTCTACTTGTGTTTGCTTGCTTAAAAGTCACAATTGTAACATGGCCGGGAACCACACTAGTGGATCTTGAGGGGTGCCTAACACCTTCCGCTCGAGATAATTTCTAGCCCTTACCCAAACTCTGGTTCTTTATCTTAAATTCTTCCTTGAAGTGTCCTAATGCACTATAATCATTAGGTGGCGACTCATCAAATCCAAAAACCCAATTCCCAAATGGGAATAGAGTTGTCTTTCCCAAATGTCGTAAATCTGATTTTCGCTTTAGAAAAAAGGGGGCGTCGACACCATTATATATATATATATCCGAAAGATCTCCCGGGTTCCCTTTCCGTAGTTCAACCATCAGTGCGCAGGGATCTATTGGAATCCCGATCTATAGTCCCAAACATAAATACCCAGTACTGGGGGAACCTACCGGGTGCAGTACCTGTTGATACCCAATTTTTTCCCTATATAATTTTTAAACACAAAATGCTTTCAAAGTAACATATACATGCTATGTAAGCATGTCCAAGTGTTTTGGTATTTTTCCCTAATTTTTCAAAGATTTCAAATTTATTGTCCATTTTAGCAATACAAAATCAATAATTATTTCCAAAATCATCAACTTTGGTGGATAATTTTATTTATTCCCCTATTGACACTAAAATATTGTTAAGGTAATTTTTTATATATTTTTACAAATTTATTTGTTATTTTAAAGCTAAATTGCATATAATTACAATTCTAGCCTATTTTAAGATTTAATAGTATATTATAGTTGTGAAATTGGTTCCAACATTTTTAAATTAATATTTATGTATTATATTTTGACTCAGTACCTTTAATTCATTTTCAGAAGTCTTTTACTATTTTTATAAAATAAGAAAGGAAAAACTGGCCTTATCTAATTTCAATTGCAACCCATTTGGTCTTACAATTATAGCCTAAATTAAACCCTTAATTGACCCAATTTCAAACCCAGTTTCGGACCAGCCCAATCCCAAATTACCCAGCCTAATTTCAATTCAACCCGACCTCTGACCCACTTATCTAACCCGCCCGGTCCCCCGTTGAATCTAGGCCGTTGATCTAAATGATCAACAACCACATTTCATTCTTACCTTTTTTAATCACCCAACCCTAACCTAATCCTTTCATTTTGATCAGGCAGCCCCCTCTAAACACTCCTCCCTCTCTTAAACTCTCTCGAAGGTTCCAGGAAACCTAGCCTCTCTCATCCTCTTTGACCACAACCTCACCGGAATCCATGGCTTCTCAAGCCATGGATGGCATATACTCACCTCCTATCACCCTTATGTGCCTGATACTTGAAGGTTCGAAGCCAGACCTCGAAGGTCTTCACTCAGACCTTCGCCGACTCAAGGTTTCCTGCCATCTTCGGCCTTGCTCCGGCATATCCTAGCCTTCTGAGTCTGATTCTGACCTTCTCCGACTCCGATCGGTGACTTTTCCAAGCCTTTCTCATTCTAGGGTTATGATGAAACCCTAACCTTTTGAGGTTTTCCCCAATTCTTTTTAGTTTTGTTGTGTATCTATGCTCTACTTGAGTTTTCAATCAATTTCCCTAATTTTTCTTTTGAAAATTACTTTTCAAACCCCGTCTTTTCCGATTTAGGGTTTTCTAAAATATTAAGTGTTTTTATGATTTTTTCTTTGTTATTCGTGTGTTTGTCTCTGCTGTGTTCTCGTATCACCTTTTGTATGCTTCTCTTACTGTGTTTTCTATTATTGCCATGTACATTTTTCAACTGTATTTTTTACCATGTTCTTATATGTTTATCGTACTGTGTTTTCCTATTCTGCTATACTTTTTCGGCGATTCTTGTGTTCTTCTATTATATTTTCCTTGCTAAGTTCTTATGTTTCTTTGTTTGCCTTCTACTGAGCCTTGTTTAAGGATCTTCTAAGCATGCTTTTTCTATTTGTTCTCATCAGTATTTTTCCATTGTGTTCTTTGAATCCATCTACTGTAATTACCTGTTGCTGTGCTATCATTTCTCATGAGTTCTGTTGCTGGAGAAAGCATGGTAGAAGCTTTAGTTCTTTCTCTGAAACTTCTATACATGTTTTGATCCAATTGCTTGCTTTCTCTTCGTGATTTGCCTGAACTAGGGTTCTTATTTCAAAACCCCCAACTCTTTTAGGACAATTTCGGAGTTTCATATGATTCTGACTTTTAATTAACTCTTCTAAACTCTGTTACTGAATTTTTGTGTTGATTTACACGACAGTCTTCTTTCATACTCACATGCTCCTTATATATGATGAATTTTCCTCTAATTGGTTTTCAAATTTTGCAATTAGCGTAAACTTCCTTCTGAATATAGTATTATTGATTTTCTTTCCATCTTTTACTGATTCCCTAGGTGATTTGGCTTAGGTAAAGCCCTTCTTTATTTTTGTGA
This sequence comes from Nicotiana glauca, assembly GCA_026770625.1. Lineage (NCBI taxonomy): Eukaryota > Viridiplantae > Streptophyta > Magnoliopsida > Solanales > Solanaceae > Nicotiana > Nicotiana glauca. The sequence continues at coordinate 59,646 of MU756240.1, read as the reverse complement.
CTTGGTTCATTCATACAAAATTTCAGACCTTTGTGATTTACTGGCCGTCAACTGATTCTCTTGCCTTATTTTCATAAATCGTGTACTGTCAAGACCCTGTCCTTAAATAACCTTTATGTACTTGCCTCTAATTTGCTACTTTGCACAAAAGGTTTGTTTAATTTCTTTCCTTAATTGGTTTATAGTGTTTGAATCTGAATCCCTTAATTAAAGGGAGTCTTATGTAATTGAGTGACAATCGGGCTTCTATTATTTTCTTACCTTACTTTCTCATGACTTTCACACTATAAATACATGACTCTTTAACATAAAGCACACAATTTTTTAACAATCCTCCACACATGATTGAACACTTAAAACCACACAATTTCACAATTCTCTTCTGAACTTATACTTAGAGTATTCTTGCTTCTTGTCTGCACTTTGGCTTTTACAAGAATATCGCTTCTCTTTACTTGTCTCTTTGAAACTGGTATGTCGTAAATTAATTTTCTGCATCACCTCAATGTGTTTACTTAGTCTTTGTATCCATGTCTACTTTTGAAATTTAGCATCTAACTTAATGTGTCTATATGCTACTGCTTGCTTCTCTTACTTGTGAACACTTGTTCCCTATCCCATTACCCCCTATGTGTTTGTGAGTGGGGACTTAGGGCATGGTAACAAGAATTGTTTTCCATGAACTGAGTTTTAACCCCATAACCTCTAAGTAGGCTGGAGGGTGTGCCACTATGTCTCATTGCTGGGTATGCCCCTTTGCGTGCTCCTTCCTTGTATCTTGCTTCTATTATGAATCCCCATACCCCATTCCCCATGTATGTTAAGTTAAAGTTCATGGCCTGGCAGCATGCAATTGCTGTCCAGGGCTAAACTTGACCTTTAATAGGTCCTAACTCCCCAATTTAAAGCTGACTGGCTGGTCAGGGGTGTACCAGCACCCCAATTTCTGGGCCTGACCACCAGCCAACCATGGCCTTCCCTAATCCCCCCCCATTGCACTTACACTTACTCCTAGACTCTAAGTTCTACCCTCTCCTATGAGCCTTTCCTTGGGACATTGAGTTCCCTTTGAACTTGGACATTTGAGGGCTGTCCCTTCCATACTGCACTATAATTTTGTAATGATATTTGGGGTGTAAGCACTGCCTGGAGTTCCTGAAGTTCCTTGGAACTTTGACACATCCCAAATAAGAGAAAGGCTTTGGAAATCTGGTCTTTAGAAGTTGGTTTATTCCATATGTCAGCCTAGGAGTCTGAATTAGTCTCTCCTTGGTTGGAATTTTAATTTCTGATGTAATTTACTTTTTCTGTATTCATTCAAGTTGTAATAATTTGTAATAACTATGGGGTGTTTAGTAAAAAATTGGGAGGGTCTCTTATGTTATGCATGTGCGGTAGATACCATGCTTTAGGTTTTATTCCTGCAATCACAACATCTTCGTTTATTGAATTTGCATATAGAAAGCATACCTATAAGTTTATTCATATATGCATATAGAAATCATGCCTATAAGTTTATTCACATCCGCATTTGAAATCATGTCTATAAGTTTACTTATCTGCATATAGAAATCATGCATATAAGTTTATTCACATATGCTTATAGAGACTATGACTATAGGGTTTTTCTGCACTTCTTCGTATCATCTATCACTTGGCAAATGGTTTATAGGCTCAAATAACAAATGCACTTTAGATACCATGTCTATAAGACTCATGAAATTATTTTTATAAACGTTTTAAATCAATCACGCTTAGAAAGCATGCCTATAGGAATAACTAACTGGATCTGAATCATCTATTTTGCTTGCAAGTCTAAAATCAGTTGTAAATTTGTTAAAATCTGTAGAACTTTTATGTGTCTCTAAAATCAGTATGTCTTCTGCACTATTAGATATCATGGTTACATGCCTCATCTAGGCAAACCTGTAGGTTATTAATCAACTATACCAGTCTTAATAATTACGACCAGCAGGCAGGTCTAATTCGGACTTCTTATCTGAAAATATGTGATAAATCAGCTACGTTTCCTACGTTAAGTTTAATTAAAGACCTAGCTAGTATTTGAAGTCATGCTATGTATTTGCCTTTAAGTGTGGAGGCCTGTTTGAGCCCTAACTGCTGTTTGCTTCTCCCCCTATTTGATTATATGTTTTGTTTGTCGCCTAGATTTTTATCCTCTCTTAAACTTCTAAAAAGCCCCAACTCCCTTCCCTGTAGGACTAGAAGTCCCAAATGCCTCTGGGGCTGATAGGATCGGGGCGGGTAATAGCATGCAATAAGTAGCGAAACCATTATGCGTTTAAATACCTTACCAGATGGGAAAGGGTAGATATGGATATGATGACCGGTGCGCTAATACCACGTGTAGCCCCTCTTTGAGGAGTGATTATCGGGTATTGCATTGATATGATCCATATTTTAATTAAACCTCAGACCCCCTCCCCTTTTACTTGTTTATATTTGTTTTAATTATTTCTCTTAAATTTCTGCTTTCTTTATTTTCTTCAAACTCTCAGTTCACTTGCAAAATTATGTGAAAACCCCTTCTATCTGAGAACTTTATTTGCTTACTTGTTGTTTAAAGTCACAATTATAACATGGCCGGGAACCACACTAGTGGATCTTGAGGGGTGCCTAACACCTTTCCCGAACTCTGGCTCTTCAAACTCAAACCCTTCTTAGTGTCCTAATGCACTTAATCATTAGGTGGCGACTCTTCAAACTCCAAAATTCAATTCCCAAAAGGGAAAAGAGTTGTGCTCCCGAATGTCGTAAACCCGATTTTGCCTTTAAAGAAAAAGGGGGCATCGACAGCATGGCGACTCTTCTTGGGATATTCTTAAGGCTTTTTCCATTTCATGTTATTTGTGACTTTAATGCATCTTTCTTGTCTTTACTTAATGTCTTTATCTCTTCTTCTATGAAACTGACTTAGCTCCACATCATATTCCACTTGCGCCAAACTAAATACCATAGAAAATCTTATAATGAGTGGTTGAGCCCTTCCAATATACCACCTCCTAATTTGGTAAAGGTGTATTTGTGGTAAAACCAGTCGATCAGCGGTGCAGTCAACGGTTCCGTGCCTTTCACTTTTGAGTTGTCCGCTCAAGGGTACCGGTCTAACACCCCATAGGATCCTTACTCTATTCAAATATGCATGGATCACTGTCAAACCTAGTCGAGTCAGTTATGTTGTCCGCATAATAACTCTTTAAGATAGCCTTGTCCAAACTCCACCGGGTTTCCTTGAAACCCAAATGGACACTAACACGTTCTGCGCATTTATTTGGAGAACCAAATGCTGCTATGCTAATTATTGGTTTAAATGTCGAGTCCAGCCAGGGAAAGGGTCTAACACTTTGTTTTGCAGAAAATGAGGCACAAAGTTCCCAGATTCGTCATAGTAACCCACATCCACCCAAGGTTACTAAGCTGGTGGGAAGAACTTCACTCCAGTGATCAGACCTTTGTTCGCAAATATTTGGGAAATTTGCCTTCTCTTTTGGAAATCCAACCCGACAACAAAATCATAGAGGCTGCAACTCTATTCTGCGATTGTGATAGATCGGTGTTCTGCCTCGGGGACCTTGAGATAACACCTTTGCTCGAGGAAATAGGGGGATTAGCTGGTGTTCCATGGGAGACTCCGGGTTTGCTTATGCCTGAGAACCGCAAGGGTAGGGGTTTTCTCAAAATGATGGGACTAAAGAAGAACGCAGACTTGACCTGCTTGAAAGATTCCTACATTCCTTTCGACTATCTGTACGAGAGGTACAACCATAGCAAGTCCTACCGCACTTACCCAGATGAATGCACCCTTACGTCATTGGGGCATATCCACAGAAGAGTCTTAGTCTTTATGCTCTGCTTTTTGGGGATGATAGTATTTCCTATGTTCTGCTTTCTGGGGATGATTGAAAATGAGGCACAAAGTTCCCAGATTCGGCATGGTAACCCACATCCACCCAAGGTTACTAAGCTGGTGGGAAGAACTTCACTCCAGTGATCAGACCTTTGTTCGAAAACATTTGGGAAATTTGCCTTCTCTTTTGGAAATCCAACCCGACAACAAAATCATAGAGGCTGCAACCTTATTCTGGGATTGTGATAGATCGGTGTTCTTCTTCGGGGATCTTGAGATAACACCTTTGCTCGAGGAAATAGGGGGATTAGCTGGTGTTCCATGGTAGACTCCGAGTTTGCTTATGCCTGAGAACCGCAAGGGTAGGGGTTTTCTAAAAATGATGGGACTAAAGAAGAACGCAGACTTGACCTGCTTAAAAGATTCCTACATTCCTTTCGACTATCTGTACGAGAGTTACAGCCATAGCAAGTCCTACCACACTTACCCAGATGAATTCACCCTTACGTCATTGGGGCATATCCACAGAAGAGTCTTAGTCTTTATGTTCTGCTTTTTGGGGATGATAGTATTTCTTGTGAAGAAGGCTAGGATCCATACCAGACTGGCCATGGTCACCAAGACTTTGATGGAAGGAATTTGCGGGCAGCCTTTTAGTATAGTACCTATGATTGTTGCTGAGATAAATCGAGCCCTGGAAAAGTGTTAACGAGGGGCCAAATACTTTAAGGGTTGTAACTTATTACTTCAACTTTGGCTCATGGAACACCTCCAAAGGGGTGAATATCGGCAAGAGATTATACGCAGACACTGGGATGATCATATCGCCTTCCATCAGACAAGACGAATGAATTATATGCCTAACATGTTTGCCCAACCAGAAGATGCTAAAGGGTGGGTAGAACTGTTTGAAAATCTGAAAGAAGACCAAGGGCATTGGATGTTCGAATGGTTCCCTACTGAAGAGTTCATTGTCCGATCTCGGGATGCACCATTTCTTATACTCATTGGTCTAAGAGGAACTTATCCTTATGTCCCTCTCCGAGTCATGAGGCAGGCAGGAAGAAAGCAGGTTATACCAAGGGTCAACAAGATGGGTCACTTCAGGGCCGACTTTCAAGATGACGATAGTCCTTATAAGTGCCAAGCTCAACACATGTGGCACTACAAAATCATCTTGGGGAAAGATTCTATTGAGCCGGATAGATATCATGCAGGTTGTTTGCCATACTACTCAGGTTGGTTGGAGGATAATCATGATGGCTTGGGACAACCAGGGTTTGTTCGACGTCACAGGGTCATCGACGAAAAGGCTGAGGTGCATGTTAAGTACAACCAATTACGCAAGAGGATTCGGGAATGCGAGAGTGAGCATCGGGAAATTCAAGAAGCCCATCAATAGTTAATTGAACAATGGAAAGATATGGCAATCGGCGCCAATAAGCGACTAGGGTATTTGGAGCAGGGTTTAGTGGAGCTAGAAAGGAAGTTCATCCAGAGGATTGAAAACTGCCAAAATGCTGAAGGAAACGAAGGAGGACACTTGGCTAGAGCCTACTTGCTTCTGGCACTGCGTGAGATGGTGAAGCTGTTCGATGGAGCTAAAGATGCCGAGTCTGGGGAAGGTCCCTCTAGGACCAAGTAGTTATGATTCTTTCTTTTGCTCTAATGTAATAAGGCCCATGGCCATTAGTGACATTTTATTTTCCACAATTCTAGTGTCATTTTGGGATTTGTCTTATTTTTATCAATAAAATAATGCATTTAGCATTATAAGTTCTCCAAATCAACTTGTCGCTAGGCCTGCCTCGGGCACAATGAGGCTCCCAAATTAGGACACGATTTATATTCTTGCACTATGCGTTTAAATACTGCAATTTTTTTCTCCTTATTATCCATACTAATTTGGTACCTTTTTGTTTTACTTTTTGTTTTATTCCCCTTCCCCAAAGGTTAGTTCGTGCACTCTGGCATCATCATCTTGCTCCACAAGATCCAATGGCCCTCCACCTCCTCCTATTTCGAGTCCTATCAGAAACAATAACAAGGGAAAAATTGAAGATTTGAGCAACATCATGAAGGAGAATTTTGTGGAAAGGATAGAGGTTCCTCAGGGTATTCAGGTTTCCAAAGAAAGTACCTCCCAGCTAGAACAAAAGTTATTGAAATTTCAGGAATAACTGGACCAAGTTCGGAATTTGGCAAGCTTATCATTTTCCCTCACTACCCCAGATGTCAGCTTCCCTAACACTCAAAATCCCACACCTCATCCAAACATCCCAAAACCATAAAGCCAACCCACTCCCCATCACCATTGCAACACATGCCACACTTCAAGCAACAACCAACTGCTCATCCCTGAACCACTAAACTCCACAAATGACCATTCTTACCATCATCACAACAATCCTATTTATGTGGAAACTGTGCCGCATCCTATTCAATCCATTTCAAGGACACCTGAGTCTCATGACAAAGACTCTCTTATCAAGAATCTGGCCGCAGAACTCAAGAAACTGACTAGCAGAGTTCAGGGTGTTGAAGGAAGCAAGGGGATTGAGGGACTGAATTACGAAGACCTTTGCATTCAACCAGATGTCGAACTGCCCGAGGGGTACAAACCTCCAAAGTTTGAGATGTTCGATGTCATCGGGGATCCTAGAGTTCACCTAAGGACATATTGCGACAAACTAGTCGGAGTAGGAAAAGATGAAAAGATTCACATGAAGCTCTTTATGAGAAGTCAGAAAGGGGATGCTCTGTCTTGGTACATTAGCCGGGACCCAAAGAAGTGGACGAATTGGGTAAATATGGCATCCGATTTCATGGACAAATTCAAATTCAACACAGAGAATGCACCAGATGTGTTCTACATCCAGAATATAAAGAAGAAACCCACGGAGACATTTCGCGAGTATGCTACACGTTGGAGATCAGAAGTCGCTAAGGTCAGGCCGACTTTAGAAGAAGAACAAATGAATAGGTTTTTCGTTCGGGCTCAAGACTCATAGTACTATGAGAGGTTGATGTTGATCGAAGGCTAAAAGTTTTCCGATATCATCAAACTAGGGGAGAGGATCGAGGAAGGTATCAAAAATGGTATGGTCACTAAGTTTTAAGCATTGCAGGCTACCAACAAGGCTCTACAGTCTGGTGGCACATCCAAGAAAGAGGATGTCGGTGCCGTGATGGTTGCGCAGAGGACAAAATCCCCAATCAAATACAAAACCTATCCATTACCTCTACTCACATATCAGCCTACCCTAAATTACCAAGCACCCCCGCCCGCTTACCAAGCTCCACCACGTACTTACCAATCATCTCCACCTCCCGCATACCACCCTACATCACCCAAATACTCCCAAACCGCACACGTCTACCAAGCCTACAACATCAAACAAGCTCATTATCAATCACCCCACCAAAATTTCCCTATACCCCGACCAAACTTCGACCGCAGACCCCCTAAACAATACACCGCCATTGCCGAACCAATCGACCAGCTGTATGAAAGGCTTAAAGTTGCTGGTTACGCCACCCCTATCTCTGCCATAACTCCAGAAAATCCTTCCCAATGGATCAACCCAAACATAACCTTTTCATACCATTCCGGCATGAAGGGACATACCATTGATGAGTGCCGCTCCCTGAAGGACAAAATTTAGGCTTTGATTGACAAGAAGATCATTGTGGCAAAGTATCCCACTCCGAATGTCCGCAACAGTCCTCTGCTCGACCACAAATGTGGAGGCGTTCACATGATCGAGATAGAAGATATTTGGGACCCCAAAGGATCGATCGGATTGATCGCTGAAGGTGATGAGCCAAAGAAACAGACAGTCACACTTAATCCGATTGCAGTCCAGATCCAGCCTTCTAAATACACTAAAGTGAACATGTCCATACCACTCGATCTTGAAACATCATCTTCTGCAAAGATGCCGGGACCAATTAAGGCTAAGTTTGGGTCCCAAAAGGCACCTGCACCATTTGAAGTTGCTGTGCTACCTCCCAAAGCAAGGGTACCCATCCCAGTGGCAATGTCAGCCATAGTACCATTCCATACGAAGACTATCCCCTGGGACTACACAGCCGAGGCAAGGAGAAAAGGAAAAGCCAAAACCGGAGAAGCATTTGCGGCGTAGGGTATGACAAGAACCGGCAGGGTTTATACTCTGGAGCATTTAGCCGAATCAAGTAAGCAGGCCTCTGTACGGCCTATTGAAACTGGGCCTGATGATTTCTGGAGGAAGATACAAGAAAAAGAGTACTCAGTTGTTGATCAACTGAAAAAAATACCGTCATAGATCTCCATCCTAGCTCTACTGCAAGGCTCCGATGTACATAAGAATGCCTTGTTGAAGATACTGAGTGAGGCATATGTACTCAGAAACATAACAGGAGGAGAAATGGCGAACATGATAGGGCAAGTAATGGAGATCCATAAAATCACTTTCCATAAAGATGAGCTACCACCGGAAGGGCTAAGCCACAACAAAGCATTGCACATCACCGTACAGTGCGAGGATTATTTCATCACCAGGATTTTGATCGACGGATGGTCCAGCCTCAATATTTGTCCATTGGTAACTCTCAGAACATTGGGAAAGGGCCTGCATGAGATCAAGGATGGAGCCATCAACGTCAAAGATTTCGATGGTTCCCAAAGGTCCACAATTGGGAAAATTAGTTCGTGTCTACAAATGGGACCGACTTGGTTTGATGTTGACTTTCAAGTAATAGAAGTCTCAGCATCTTACAACTTGCTCCTGGGACAACCTTGGATTCATGCCGCTGGGGCTGTAGCATCAACCCTACACCAGGCAGTGAAGTTTGAGTGGAATCACCAATAGGTGATTATTCACGGCGACGGTAGCAATCAAATATACAGTCGCCATACCATTCCAGCAATCGGAGGAAGAAGGAAGATAGGTAGAGAAACTTACCATCACACTGAGAGATTCAACACCGTGGACAAGGATAAATGGTGGGACAACAAGATTGAAAGTATACTGAATTGGAGCGGATATGAACCTGGCAAGGTGTAAGGCCCCGTGAAATCCCTACTCGAAAACCCGGATCCCATGGTGCCAAGTTAGGAGCATGTGTTGGCAATTCATAAATATACTTCATGGCCAACTTTGCTCGCCGCGGCGCGGACCTTTTTGGATTGAAAAATGCATTAAAAAGTCAAGAATAAGTTTCCAAAAAAAATGGAAGAAATGCGGTCCAGAATGCGGCCGCGAATCAGGAATGCGGACCGTATATCTGCCGCAGAGTGAGTCAGAATGTTGGTTAAAATTGAAGTCAGTTATGCGGTCGAAATGCGGTCGCATAATCAAAATGGGGACCGCATAGTCGTCGCATATTTTCCTTTCACTTTTGCGAGGGTCAGTTCTGCGGTGCACTTTGCGACCGTAGAACATAAATGCAGACCGCATTCTTACCGCAGACTCAGTCAGAGTGTCCAGTTTCTGGAGTGCATTTTGCAGTCCATTATGCGGACCGCATGTTTACTTTGCGATCGCAAATGCGATCACATATTTGACTCGAGGCTCAAATTTTCTAATTTTTAACCTGACTTCCACATCAATATATCCGGTGTTATAGCTTATTTTAAGCATTCTTCTGAGCATTTCTAGAGGGAGAGAGAGGGTTCTTAGAGAGGGAAAGTCTCCCCATCAAATTACTCCATAAGATATGGCTAAATCCTTGAACAAAATAAAGTGAAGACCCCTAGACCTTCATCTCAAGAGGTAATACTTCATCACCCCAACTCTGGTTTGTTTTATTTTCTGATATAAGGGGTCACTAGTGAGGTTATTCATGGGTATAACAATGGATTCCTTGCATGCATGTTAAACCTTAGAGTAGTGGGAGGTGGTGAATTAAAGAGGTGTACAAAGTGATATAAATTGCTCTAAAAAAGGGGCCTAAGATCATATTGCACATCTAGGGTTTGTCAATATGCTTGAACTAAGCTAGAGTCTCAATCTTATCTCTAATTCTCGATTTAATTTGTAATTTTTAAGTGCTAAGAGTTCCGGAAATTTGTAAAAGAGTAAGGAAAGCTTTATTGAGGTATGTATGGCTAAAACCCCCTTTTTATTAGAAACTGAGCTCCGTCGTCATTTACGAAAGTATGGTAAGAGTTGGATTGGCTAGTGTATTGATTGTTATTACCAATTAATTAATTTGAATATATCTATACATATTCATGAAGGATGTGCCTCAATGTGAATAACGTACCAATCTTGATAATTAGATAATGATGAAAAGTACAGTTATGTGCTGAAATACTTGGGCTATATGCCAATATTGAAACAAAGAATTATTCATGCTAGCTATGTGCTCCCTTAGCTGTGATTGCAACTTGAATTATCCTTGATATATGTGTCTATGATCACAACTTGTAAAATGAATATTGAAAAGGGGAAACGATGTGATAATGGTGGCCATGAGTGCCCCAGGAATTGTTATGATATGTGTGGGATAAAGATTTGAAGTGTTGACTAATGAGAATTGAGTAATGCCTCTAATGAGGTGACCTAGCCGATCGGGTCATGATCGGACACCATGCTGCATACATGGTGGTAATGTGCTGATATTGGATTCCGGATAAGGGAAATGAAATATAGATTGAGAGCAATGCCTCCAATGAGGTGACCTAGCCGGTCGAGTCATGATCGAACTCCGCTCGAGATGGCGGTGGTAATGAGAATAGTGGTGAACAAGTGACAGAAATGCCCTAACCTATGTTGTGGAAATTGTATGAAAGATCATATGAATTGCTTCTTTGATTTGCCCATATTATTTGCTTGTATCTATTTGATAGTTCTTTCTAGTAAAATGGTGTTTAGTTATACATACTAGTACAATTCAAATGTACTGACGTCCCTTTTTGCCGGGGGCGCTACATTCGTGTTATGATTGTAGGTGGTTCTATAGCAGGCACTCCAGTCCACCGGCAGTAGCACCTCCTCCACTTTTCGTCGGCTGTATTGGTGAGCCCCTTTCCCATCGGGGCCCTACGTGGCTTATGCCACTGTTCTTCCCAGAGTCTTGTTTTTATATTTTTGTAAGGTATAGCCGGAGCATTGTTGCCGGCATTTCTGTATTATTCTTCAGTTATATTTAGAGGCTCCATAGACAGGTTGTGGGTAGTGTCAGGTATTGGAAATTAAAATAGAAATATTGATGTTTGGCAATGATGTATATAACTTGTAATACCCTTAAGGTGGAAAAATGAAGTTGCTAATGAAAATGAAATGGAAATCGTTAATTATATGTTGATAGAATTTTATTAATGGAGTCTATCCCTTATTTAATTATGAGTTGGGTTGGGTAGTATGTATGAAACCTGCTAGGCTTGCTCAGTTGGGTTTACTCGGTTGAGTGCCGATCGCGCTCCTTGGATTTGGGGGCGTGACACAAGGGACTCGGCAAGAACCTCCAGGGAATCACCAAACCTATCAAGCTGAAGAAACATGGTACCACTTTTGGTTTAGGATATGAATACACTTGGGAAGAGTTCAACCACTGGTTGCCACCATAGCGTAGTACCTACATCTGATACCCCGTCTGGAGTAGACTTTTCAACCAGCCGAAGTTATTTATGGGTCGGAAGAAGAGTAAGCATTAGCAATAATAAGGAACTTGTTTCTAGAAGATAATAACATGGACTGTTGTGTCATTTTCGAGGAGAAGGGTGAGAAAGGCCCTTCCATACAAGCCGTGAGCCGAGGAGCACACCTCAACAACTGGTCCATCAGAACCACCAGGGCCCGGGAAGCTTCGGGGTAGCAAGGCTCAACAAAACACCATGCATTATCTTTATTTTTACTAGTTGACTTTCTTTTCGCATTTTAATTTCGAAATAAGAGCTCCAATGTTCAAAACAATTATGAAATTTATCAAAACATTTCTGTTTCTTATAAATCTAGCTATTATTAATTTTTATCGTTTACTTTATTTACATAACATTACTATTACTTATATTGATGAATCGACGATTGTGACTTGCAACAAGACAATGCAACAAACCGATATAGACTAAGAAGAAGATGATATACCAGAAGAGGTTTTTAAAGAGGTTGAGGATTTTGAAAATAGACCTAAGTCCAACTTGGATGAGATTGAGGTTGTTAACTTGGGAGATATAGGAAATGTCAAAGAAATGCGCATCAGTGTTCATTTGGCACCATCAGAGAAGAAAGAGTACACAAAATTCCTAAGGGGATATGAGGACATATTCGCCTGGTCATATAATGTTATGACTGGTCTCAGTACATCTATTGTAGCTTACGAATTGCCAACCATCCAACATGTCCCCTGGTAAAGCAGAAACTCAGGAAGTTCAAACCTGACATGAGTTTGAAAATCAAGGAAGAAGTCACCAAGCAAGTCAAAGCCAAGGTTCTCAGGGTAGTAGAGAATCCAACATGGTTAGCCAATATTGTGCCAGTACTGAAAAAGGACGGGAATGTTAGAGTCTCTGTCGACTACCGGGACCTCAACCGGGCCAGTCAAAAAGATGACTTCCTCTTACCAAACATACATATTCTAATTGATAACTGTGCCAAGCAAGAACTGCAGTCGTTCATTGATTGTTTTGCTAGGCATCATTAGATGTGGATGGACAAAGAAGATGCCGAGAAAATAGCCTTCATTACGCCGTGAGGGATGTATTATTACAAGATAATGCCATTTGGGTTAAAGAATGCTGGGGCCACCTACATGAGGGCCATGACTACTATTTTCCATGACATGATACACAAACAGATCGAGGTATATATAGACGATGTTATCATCAAATCCAAGAGAGCCACTGACCACATGGAAGATCTGAGAAAATTCTTCAATAGCTGAGAAGGTACGATCTGAAGTTGAACCCCGCCAAGTGTGCATCCGGGGTTCCCGTCGGAAAACTACTTGGGTTCATTGTCAGTCGCCGAGGAATAGAACTGGATCCATCAAAGGTTAAGGCCATCTAAGAATTGCCACCACCGAAGAATAAGAAGGACGTGATGAGTTTCCTGGAGAGACTCAACTACATCAGCCGGTTCATATCCCAATCCACTGTTATTTGTGAGCCAATATTTAAGATGTTGAAAAAAGATGCCACTACCAAATGGACTGATGACTGTCATAAAGCCTTCGACAGAATCAAGGAATACCTATCAACACCGCCATTTTTGGTTCCGCCCGAACCAGATAGACCTCTGTTGCTCTACCTTGTAGTATTGGATGGAGAATTCGGTTGTGTTCTGGGACAACATTATGAAACGAGGAGAAAGGGACATGCCATCTACTATCTCAGCAAGAATTTCACCCCGCACGAGGCCCGATATTCTCTATTAGAGCGCACCTATTATGCTCTGACTTGTGTAGCTCGGAAGTTGAGGAATTATTTCGGTGCCTATACTACTTATCTCATATCAAGAATGGATCCGCTGAAGTACATCTTTCAGAAGCCCATGCCCACTGGCAAGCTAGCCAAGTGGCAGATCTTGCTGAGAGAATTCAACATCATCTACATGACTCAGAAGGCAATCAAAGGACAGGCACTAGCAGATCACCTTGCTGAAAACCCTGAGATGGAGAATACGAGCCTCTGAAGATGTATTTTCCTGATGAGGAGGTATCCTTCATAGGAGGAGACATCGCAGAATCCTATGATGGGTGGAGAATGTTCTTCGATGGAGTAGTATACTTCAAAGGAGTTGGCATATGAGCAGTCCTATTATCAGAAACCAGTTAGTATTATCCGGTGTCTGCGAAGCTCAGATTCCCATACACCAACAACATGGCCAAATACGAAGCCTGCATCTTAGGGCTCAAGTTAGCTATTGACATGAATGTTTAGGAGTTGCTAGTAATTGGGGATTCAGACCTGCTTATACATCAAGTCTGAGAAGAATGGGCAACCAAGAATTTCAAGATACTCCCTTATCTGCATCATGTGCAGGAGTTGAGGAGGAGGTTCACAAAGATAGAGTTTCAGAATGTCCCTAGAGTCCAGAATGAGTTCGTTGATGCATTGGCTACCATATCGTCCATGATACAACACCCGGACACAAATTTCATTGACCCTATTCCTATGAAAATCCAGAATCAGCCAGCTTATTGTGCTCATGTCGAAGAAGAAACAGACAAAAAATCTTGGTTTCACGATATCAAGGAATATTTAGCCATAGGGGAATATCCAGAACATGCAAACACTACTCAGAAGCGCACACTCGAAGGTTATCCAAAAATTTATTTCACAGTGGAGGAATCCTGTACAAGAGGATTCACGATTTGGGATTATTAAGGTGTGTCGATGCGAAGGAAGCATCCAGGCTATTGGAAGAAATTCATACAGGGACCTGCGGCCCACATATGAACGGTTTTGTCTTATTCAAGAAAATACTCCGAGCTGGTTATTTTTGGATGACCATGGAGACGGACTACATCTGCTATGTCCGAAAGTGCCACCGCTGTCAGATACATGCAGATATGATGCCTACTAATGAGCTTAATACAACAAGTTCGCCATGGCTGTTAGCCTATTGGGGAATGGATGTTATCGGACATGTCGAGCCTGCTGTATCAAATGAACATAGGTTCATTCTAGTGTCAATTGATTATTTCACCAAATGGGTTGAAGAAGCATCATACAAGGCAGTGACCAATAAAGTCGTGGAAGACTTTGTCCACAACCGTATCATTTGACGGTTTAGCATCCTAGAGTCAATCATTACTGATAATGGTCCCAATCTCAACAGTGACCTGATTAAAGAAAAGTGTGAAAAATTCAAGATCAAACAAAAGAACTCTATGGCCTACAGACCTTAGATGAATGGAGCTGTAGAAGCGGCCAACAAGAATATCAAGAAGATACTAAGGAAAATGATAGAAAAACATAAGCAGTGGCACGAAAAGCTATCATTCGCTTTATTGGGGTACCGCACCACAATTCGCACATTAATCGGGGCAACTCCCTACATGTTGGTTTATGGCACCGAGGCGGTCATTCCCGCCAAGGTAGAGATTCCCTCCTTGAGGATTATACATGAAGTAGAACTTGAAGACGCAGAATGGGTAAAGAGTCGCTACGAGCAATTAGCCCTTATAGATGGGAAAAGAATGAACGCAGTTTGTCATGGTCAACTTTAGCAGAACAAAATGTCCAGAGCCTTCAACAAAAGAGTCAAGGCAAGACGATTTACACTAGGACAACTGGTATTGAAGAAAATCTTTCCACATCAAGATGAAGCCAAAGGGAAATTCTCTCCCAACTGGCAGGGTCCGTACATGGTCATTGGGTTCTAACAAGAAGGATCCCTCATACTTGCAGAAATGGACGGAGAAGTTTGGCCGAAGCCAATCCATTCAGATGCAGTGAAGCGATACTATGTGTAACCAATTATAATTTCCTTATATGATGTAATTTGAACTACGTCTGACCTGATTCCCGTTTAAGAGGGGATATGTTAGTAGCCTTATAGGTTCGGTCACAATTCAATAAAAGTTTCATTTTCCCCGCTATTGGAAACTGTGCAGAATTTTAAGGTGGACGCTCAAAATTCCGAAGTTGATCTTCAGCCATTCACCAACACGCAGCCTCTAGAAGCACTAGCCGCAGTAAACTGGGGCAGAATTTTGAGGAGGACCCTCAAAAATCCGGATCAAGAGAGGTTGCAATGTCTTGAACCGCATCGCAATCATTGGTTCATCTAGAAGAAAATCATCTCTTTATGTATTTATGTTACACTTTTACTAAATCATGCGTGACTGCTATCAAAATTGCTTTGTTTAGCGACACTATCCCAATAAAAACAAGAGCCAAGCAGGACGATCGAGGTCCACGGGAAGACGGACTAACTTTCTCCCATTTACAAAACTCTTGATTTTTCTTTGGATGCAGGCACACAAGACATGAAATTATCAAATACGATTACATACTCATACTTTTTCAAGAACACAACTCTTAGAATCATCGCCTATTTACAATTGCTATCCATACGAGACATCCCCAGCAACCACAATACAGCAATCAACTATCACCTATCATCTATCAGCTAAGAGATTTCATCATTATTTGCCTTTATTATTTGCACTGCATAAGGCTACCATTCTGCATTTCGAGACTAAGCTCTGTCTCCATTTGCATTTCCGCATTGCATAAGGCTACTATTCTGCCTTCCGAGGTTAAGCTCTACCTCTATTTGCAATTTCTGCATTGCATAAGGCTACTATTCTGCCTTTCGAGGTTAAGCTCTACCTCCATCTGCATTTTCTACATTGCATAAGACTACTATTATGCCTTCCGAGGTTACGCTCTACCTCCATCTGCATTTTTTGCATTGCATAAGACTACTATTTTGCCTTCCGAGGTTAAGCTCTACCTCCATCTGCATTTTCTGCATTGCATAAGGCTACTATTATGCCTTCCGAGACTAAGATCTATCTCCATAACTACATAAGGCTACTCTTCTGCCTTCCGAGACTAAGTTTTGTCTCCATAACTGCATAAGGCTACTCTTTTACCTTCCGAGGTTATGCTCTACCTCTATAATTGCATAGGCTACTCTTCTGCCTTCTGAGGTCAAGCTCCACCTCTATAATTTCATAGGCTAAAATATCGCCACTTTATCTTGCATCGGCTGAAAGATCGCCACCTATATTTTACACTTAGCTTCGGCTAAAATATCGCCATTTATATTTACACTTTACATCGGCTGAAATATCGCCATTTTAAGTCTTGCATCGGCTGAAAGATCGCCAAACCCCGCATTTAATGGGCTGAAAGATCGCCAAAATTGTCAAAAGGCATCATCGTTCAGAGGCACCATTTTGATAGCCCGAGAACATCATGCCATGGCCTGAGGACCCCCCTTTTTTATCTCTTGCATATCATTATTCGAAGGCGTCATAGTTTGGAGGCATCATTCTGATAGCCCGAGAATATCATTTCATAGCCTGCGAATCCTTTATTATACGCTCCATGGCCCAAGACGTCATGGTCTGAGGACATCATCCTAACTGTCCAAAGACAACATTCACGGTCCAATAGAAACTTGCATCATGTTTAAATTTACGCACAATATATGTTGGTATTACTCACTTATAGTTACACCGGCTAGCAACGACCATCTCAACAGGAGCGATACCGCTCCGATTTTTGCAGCCCTATTAACCCATAACAATGCTACCCCGATTCAAATATCTCGTTCGTTCTTGAAAATCTCCGTCGGAATATTCCGCCGATAGATCCTGAACTACATATGGCCTGATTCCTGTAAGACCAGGGATATGTAGGCAGCTCAGGAACCAGAGCCCGATAAAAATTCTTCAATCGTTTCATTCGATCAAAATTGGCCATCATATCTTTACCCGACAACTCTTTCATCCTTCCCGGGTAAAGAGGGGCAGCTGTTGATACCCAATTTTTTTCCTATATAATTTTTATACACAAAATGCTTTCAAAGTAACATGCACTTGCTATATAAGTATGTCCAAGTGATTTGGTATTTTTTCCTAATTTTTAAAATATTTCAAAATTAATTTATTATCCTTTTTAGCAATACAAAATCAATAATTATTTCCAAAATCATCAATTTTGGTGGATAATTTATTCTATTACCATATCGATAATAAAATATAGTCAAGGTCATTTTTTATATATTTTTAAAAATTTATTTGGTATTTTAAAGCTAAATTGCATATAATTATAATTCTAGCCTATTTTAAGATTTAATAGTATTTTATAGTTGTGAAATTGGTTCCAACATTTTTAATTTAATATTTATGTATTATTAATTGACTCAGTACCTTTAATTTATTTTCAGAAGTCCTTTACTATTTTTCATAAAATAAGAAAGGAAAAACTGGCCTCATCTCATTTCAATTGCAACCCATTTGGTATTACAATTATAGCCTAAATTAACCCCTTAATTGACCCAATTTCAAGCCCAGTTTTGGCTCAGCCCAATCCCAAATTACCCAGCCCAATTCCAATTCAACCCGACCCCTGACCCACTTATCCAACCTGCCCGGTCCCGCATTCAATCTTGGCCGTTGATCTAAATGATCAACGACCACATTTCATTGTTACATTTTTTAATCCCCCAACCCTAACTGCATCCCCTCATTTCGATCAGGCAGCCGCCTCTAAACACTGCTCCCTCTCTCAAACTCTCTTGAAGGTTCCTGGAAACCTAGCCTCTCTCATCCTCTTCGACCACAACCTCACCGGAATCCATGGCTTCGCAGGCCACAGATGCCATATACTCACCTCCTATCACCCTTATGTTCCTGATACTTGAAGGTTGGAGGCCAGACCTCGAAGGTCTTCACTCAGAACTTCACCAAATCGAGGTTTCCTTCCATCTCCGTCCTTGCTTCGGCATTTAGGGTTTTCTGAAATGTTTATTTTTATGATTTTTTCTTTGTAATTCGTGTGTTTGCCTCTGTTGTATCCTCGTATCACCTTTTGTATGCTTCTCTTACTGTGTTTTCTATTATTGTCGTGTAGATTTTTCTACTGTATTTTTTTTCACCATGTTCTTATATGTTTATCGTACTGTGTTTTCCTATATGCTTTTCTACTATACTTTTCCAGCGATTCTTGTGTTCTTCTACTATATTTTCCTTGCTATGTTCTTATGTTTCTTTGATTGCCTTCTAGTGAGCCTTGTTTAAAGTTCTTCTGAGCATGCTTTTTCTATTTGTTCTTATCAGTATTTTGCCATTGTGTTCTTTGAATCATTCTACTGTGATTGCTTGTTGCTTTGCTATCATGTCTCATGAGTTGAATTGATGGTGAAAGCATGGTAGAAGCTTCAATTCTTTCTCTGAAACATCTATACATGTTTTGATCCAATTGCTTGCTCTCTATTCGTGATTTACTTGAACTAGGGTTCTTATTTCAAAACCCCCAACTCCTTTTGGACAATTTCAGAGTTTAATATGATTCTAACTTTTGATAAACTTTTCTAAACTCTGTTAGTGGATTTCTATGTTGATTTACACGACAGTCTTCTTTCATACTCACACGCTCCTTATATATGATTAATTTTCCTCTAATTGGTTTTCAAATTTTGCAATTAGCATAAAATTCCTTCTGAATATAGTTTAATTAATTTTCTTTCCATCTTTTACTGATTCTCTAGGTGATTTGGCTTAGGTAAAGCCCTTCTTTATTTTTATGACTTGGTTCATTCATACTAAATTTCAGACCTTTGTGATTTACTGGCTGTCAACTGATTCTCCTGCCTTATTTGCATAAACCGTGTACTGTCAAGACCCTGTCCTTAAATAACCTAAATATACTTGCCTCTAATTTGCTACTTTGCACAAAAGGTTTGTTTAATTTCTTTCCTTAATTGGTTTATAGCGTTTGAATCTGGATCTCTTAATTAAAGGGAGTATTATGTAATTGAGTGACAATCAGGCTTCTATTATTTTTCTTACCTTACTTTCTCATGGCTTTCACACTATAAATATATGACTCTTTAACACAAAGCACATAATTTTTTAACAATCCTCCATAAACAATTGAACACTTAAAACCACACAATTTCACAATTCTCTTCTGAACTTATACTTAGAGTCTTCTTGCTTCTTGTCTGCACTTTGGCTTTTACAAGACTACTACTTCTCTTTACTTGTCTATTTGAAACTAGTAAGTCCTAACTTAATTTTCAGCATCACCTCAATGTGTTTACTTAAAGTCTTTGTATCCATGTCTACTTTTAAAATTTAGCATCTAACTTAATGTGCCTATATTCTACTGCTTGCTTCTCTTTCTTGTGAACACTTGTGCCCTATCCCATTACCCCCTATGTGTTTGTGAGTGGGGACTTAGGCCATGGCAACAAGAATTTTTGTCCATGAATTGAGTTTTAACCCTCCCTAACCTCTAAGTAGGATGGACAGTGTGCTAGTATGTCTCATTGCTGGGTATGCCCCTTTGCCTGCTCTGTCACGACCCGAATTTTCCACCCTCAGGAGTCGTGATGGCGCCTACTATTGGGAGCTAGGCAAGACAAACATTTATTACTCTTCATTAAACATATGATCCTTTTCAGTAATTAACAACATTATAATAGAAGCAACTGATTTAACTAAATAAGCGAAAGTCTTAAATTAAAGGGAAACTGAATAAAATGCGGAAAACAATTCAACTTAAGCCTCCACCCAAGACTGGTGTCACAATGCTCACGAATATCTAAGAATACTAAATACAATGTCTGAAAAGAAATATCTCTGTTTGTCTCGAATACAATGAGATAACAGTCAATATAAATGATAGAGGAGACGATGGGCCTGCGGACGCCTGCAAGGCTACCTCGGTGTCTCGCTGGATTGCAAGCCTGCTCCTGCAATAATGCTACCACTGCTGCTGCTCGAAACCAGGGTCTGTAAAAAATAGCACAGAGTGTAGCATCAGCACAACCGACCCCATGTGCTAGTAAATGTCTGGCCTAACCCCGACGAGGTAGTGACGAGGCTAAGACTAGACTTCAGATAATCCTGTGCAGATATATATACACGTAAAACAGAAAAGTAGCAACATTATAAAAATTTAAGCGGGGGGGAGGGAGCATACTTCAGGGGTAACAGATAGAAACAAAATATCAGGAATAATGGTAAGTACATCTACAGTTTAACTTCTAGAAATATTGAAAAGACAAGGCAACTTTCATATTTAACTCATCTTGTTGCAGGCGTGCAACCTGATCCCATTTCTCAATATCTCGTGGTAGGCGTACCACCCGCTCCCATTACAATATCTCTTGTGGTAGGCGTACCTTCCGCTCCCATTTCAATATCACTCGTGGTATGCGTACCACCCACTCCCATTTCAATATCGCTCGTGGTAGGCGTACCACCCGCTCCCATTTCAATATCTCTTGTGGTAGGCGTACCACCCGCTACCATTTAAATATCACTCGTGGTAGGCGTACCACCCGTTCCCATTTCAATATCTCTTGTGGTAGGCGTACCACCCACTCCCACTTCAATATCACTCGTGGTAGAGTACCACCCGGTACACTTTTAATATCACTCGTGGTAGGCATACCACCCTCTCCCATTTCAATATCACTCGTGGTAGGCGTACCAACCTCTTCCATTTCAATATCACTTATGGTAGGCATACCAACCGCTCCCATTTCAATATCTCTTGTGGTAGGTGTACCACCTGCTCCCATTTCAATATCAGTAGTGGTAGGCGTACCACCCGCTCCCATTTCAAAATCTCTTGTGGTAAGCGTACCACCCGCTCCCATTCCAATATCTCTTGTGGTAAGCGTACCACCCGCTCCCTTTACTTTCAGCAATGTACACAATCAAATTAATACTCTTCTCGGCAAGGGAACAATAACAACAAGTCAAACTTCCCGATAAGGGAGAGTAAGCTATAACCAATCCTATTCAACTTCTTCTTGGCACAACTAATTTAATATTCAGCGCAGCTTTCATAGGACCAAACAATGGTACACAATTAGCAAAATTAAGACTCACGGTCATGTTCGACACCGATGCATGGATACTCGTCAGCATGCCCATGCGTCGTACCCAACACAAAACAAATAGCAATTATGACTCGACTCCTAATCTCTCAAGCTAGGGTTAGACCGAGCACTTACCTCAACTTCCACGGCCAAATCAATCCGCAACAACCGCTTTCCCTCTCGATCTCGGCTCCAACTCAATCAAATCTACACAATAATGACTTCATAATATCAATATATGCTAAACAAATCGAACCCAATGTCTAATTATAGATTTCCAAGCTTTCTGCCCAAAATCCCAAAATTGCCCCCCGGCCCGCTTGGTCAAAACACGAGGTTCAGACCAAAATCAAATCCCCCATTCACCCACGAGCCCGAATATATATTTTGTTCTCACATTCGACCCCAAAACGAGGTCAAATGAAGAAAAATTAAAAAGCCCTAACTCTACCCAATTTCCCCAATTTACACCCTAAATTACACGTTTTAGGTCTAGGAATTCAAGAGATTTTTGATGAAAAATGAAGGAAATGAGTTAAAATTTACTAACCCAAGAAGTCTTGGTAAAAAGGAGCTTCAATGGACACCTAAGTGCTTGGAGATGAAAGGAGTTCATGTATTTTTTGTGAAAATCCCGTAGCTGCTGTTATGGAAATTATAATATAACTCGGCAGAAAATACTCTATGCGATCGCGAAGGAGCTCATGCGATCGCATAGGTATACGAATATTGGCCACTGCGATCGCGGAAGGTCTATTGCGAACGCGTAGAAGAAAGCAGGCTCCATTTCGGATTTTTGGCTTTCATACATTCCAATCGCGGAAAGGTAATGCAATCGTATTAAACAAAGAGTGGCTACACTACGCGATCGCGGGAGGATATATGCGATCGCATTGAACAAACAGGGCACCTGGAATTTAACCCTATGCGATCGCGGAAAGGCCTATGCGATCGCATAGCAATGAATATCAGAACATCAGAACTGAAACTTCTACAACTTTTCTAAGGCCGAAATCACTCCAAAACACTCCCGAGCCCTCGGGGCTCCTAACCAAACATATACACTAACTCAACAACATCCTACGAACTTAACCGTGTGATCAAATCGCCAAAATAACATCAAGAACAAGGAATCAAACCTCAAAATCACTAGTTTTTCTTCAAACTTCATAACCTTTCAAATTTAGAGTTTTAGGTCCGAAACACGTCAAACGACATCCGATTTCAACCAAACTTCATAAAAATATCTTAAATCATATATAAGACCTGTACCGGATACTGAAACCAAAATAGGGCCCGATACCAACACGTTCTAAGCAATTTTCATTTCAATTTTCCTCAATAATTTCTGAAATTTTTTTTACTCCAAAATTTATTTCTCAGGGTTGGGACCTCGGAATTCGATCCAATATTTTTCTACGGACTCTCCGGACCCGTCAAATCACGGGTCCGCATCCGTTTACCCAAAATGTTGACCAAAATCAAATTTATTCATTTTAGTATCAAATTTTAGCATTTTTCACAGAATTTCACATTTAGGCTTTTTGGCAACGTGCACGCAAATCGAGGCCACTAAAAATGAGGTTTTCAAGGCCTCAGAAGCACGGAATAAATAGGAAAACAGGTGATGACCCTTTGGGTTGTCACATTCTCCACCACTAAAACAACCGTTCGTCCTCAATAGGACAAAAGAAAGAAGTACCTGAGTCGGAGAAAAGATAGGGATAACGACTCCGCATATCAGACTTGGACTCCCAGGTCGATGCCTCATGTGGCTGACCTCTCCACTGAACACGAACAGAAAGAAAACTCTTGGATCTCAACTGACGAACCTACCGGTCTAGAATAGCTATCGGCTCCTCCTCATAAGACAAGTCCTTGTCCAACTGGACAGTGCTAAAATCTAACACGTGGGCTGGATCTCCGTGATACCTCCGAAGCATAGATACATGAAAAATTGGATGTACGGATGATAAGCTAGGCGGCAATGCAAGTCTATAAGCCATCTCTCCCACTCGATCGAGAATCTCAAACGGACCAATGAATCTAAGGCTAAGCTTGCCCTTCTTCCCAAATCTCATCACGCCCTTTATAGGCGACACTCGGAGCAATAATTACTCACCAACCATGAAAGCTACATCTCGAACCTTACGATCTGCATAGCTCTTTTGCCTGGACTGGGCCGAACAAAGCCTATCGTGAATGATCTTGACCTTATTCAAGGCCTCCTGAACCAAATCCGTACCTATCAATCGAGCCTCTCCCGGCGCAAACCATGCAATCGGAGACCGACACCGCTTACCATATAAGGTCTCACAAGGTGCCATCTGGATGCTCGACCGGTAGCTGTTATTGTAGGCAAACTCCGCTAAAGGCAAGAACTGATCCCACGAAACTCCAATGTCAATAACACAAGCTCGAAGCATATTCTCCAAAATCTGAATAGTCTGCTCGGACTGACCGTCCGTCTGGGGATGAAATGTTGTGCTCAACTCAACCCGTGTGCCCAACTCTCGCTGAACTACTCTCCAAAAGCGCGAGGTAAACTGCGTACCCCGATTCGAAATGATAGGATTCCGGCACACAATAAAGGAGAACAATCGCCCGAATATAAATCTCAGCTAATCTCTCGGATGAATAGGAGACTGCCACAGGAATGAAATGTGCTGACTTGGTCGGCCTATCCACAAAGACCCAAAACGCATCGAACTTCTTCCGAGTCAAAGGAAGTACGATAACGAAGTCCATATTGATCCTCTCCCACTTCCACTCGAGATGCTCAATCCTCCGAAACAAACAACCAAGCCTTTGATGCTCGTACTTAACCTGCTGACAGTTCAAACAACAAGCCACATATGCTACAATATCCTTCTTCATTCTACGCCACCAATAATGCCACCGTAAATCCTAATACATCTTCGCCGCGCCTGGATGAATAGATTACCGGGAACTATGGGCCACCTCTAAAATCAACTCTCAAAGTCCAGTCACATTAGGCATACATACTCGGCCTTGCAATCTCAAAACTCCATCATCATCTAAGGTAACTTACTGGGCACCTCCACGCTGCACCGTGTCTCTATGGAAACACAAATGGGGATCATCAAACTGCCGATTATGGATACGCTCCAATAATGAAGAACGATTGACCGTGCAAGCCAACATACGACTGGGCTCAGAAATATCGTACCTCACGAATTGATTGGCTAAGGACTGAACATCCAAAGCAAGCGGCCTCTGACTGATTGGAATATACGCAAGACTGCCCATACTAGATGACTTCCTACTCAAAGCATTGGCCACCACATTGTCCTTCTCCGGATGATATAAAATGGTGACATCATAGTCTTTCAACAACTCCAACTACCTCCTCTACTTCAAATTCAACTCCTTTTGCTTGAACATGTACTGAAGGCTCTTGTGGTCAGTGAACACCTCATATGCCACGCCATACAAATAGTGCCTCAAAATCTTCAAGGCGTGAACAATAGCTGCCAACTCTAAATCATGCACTAGATAGTTCTTCTCATGAATCTTCAACTGCCTCGAAGCATAGGCAATAACCTTGCTACCCTGCGTCAACATTGCACCAAGCCCAATACAGGAAGCATCACAATAAACTGTATAAGGCCCTAATCAAATGGGCAAAACCAACACAGGTGCCATAGTTAGATCTGTCTTGAGCTTCTAAAAGCTCGCCTCACGCTCGTCGGACCACCTGAATTGGACACCCTTCTGGGTCAACCTGGTCATCGGGGCTGCAATAGACAAAACCCCCTCTACAAACCCACGGTAGTAGCCTGCCAATCCTAGGAAACTCCAAATTTCTATAGCTGATGCTGGTATAGGCCAGTTCTTGACTACCTCAATCTTCTTCAGGTCCACCTGAATACCCTCTGCTGATAAAATGTGACCCAGAAATGCTATTGAACTCAGCCAGAACTCACACTTGGAGAACTTGGCATATAACTGACTGTCCCTAAGAGTCTGAAGAACCACTCTAAGGTGCTGCTCGTGCTCCTCCTGGTTGCGGGAGTATACCAAAATATCATCAATAAATACTATCACGAATATATCCAAATATGGCCTGAACACTCGGTTCATCAACTCCATGAATGCTGCTGGGGCATTGGTCAACCCAAATGACAAGACCAAGAACTCATAATGCCCATACCGAGTATCGAAAGTTGTCTTATGGACATCGGATGCCCTAATCCTCAACTGATGGTAGCCACGCAAGTCAATCTTAGAGAATACCCTGGCACCCTGAAGCCGGTCAAACACATCATCAATCCTCGGTAGTGGATAATTATTCTTTATCGTTACTTTGTTCAATTGCTGGTAATCTATGCACATCCTCATCGATCCATCCTTCTTCTTGACAATTAACACTGGCGCATCCCAAGGCAAAACACAGGATCTAATGAAACACTTCTCTAGCAAATCTTGCAACTGGTCCTTTAGCTTCTTTAGCTCCGGTGGGGCCATACGATATATCAGGATAGAAATAGGCTGGGTGCCCGGAACCAAATCAATACAGAAATCAATGCCCCTGTCGAGTGTCATACCCGGCAGGCCTGAAGGGAAAACATCTGGAAACTCCCGGACAATAGGCACATAATCAATCGGAGGAACCTCGGCACTAGAATCACAAACATAGGCCAAATAGGCTAAACACCCCTTCTCGACCATGCGTCGAGCCTACACATATGAGATAACACTGCGAGTGGTTTGACCTGGGGTCCTTCTCCACTCCAAATGGGCCAAATCCAGTAAATCTAAGGTCACGGTCTTGGCATAGCGATCCAAGATAGCATGATATGGGGACAACTAATACATACCCAATATAACGTCGAAATTTACCATGTCTAGAAGCAACAAATCAACACGGGTCTCAAGACCCCGATCTGTACAACACAAGAGCGATGAACTCGATCAAACATAATAGAACCACACACCGGTGTAGATACATAAACATGAATACTCAAAGCATCACTACGCATGACAAGGTACGGTGCAAAATAAGGAGACACATACGAATATGTAGACCCTGGATAAAATAGCACTGAAGCATCTCTATCACAAACCAGAATAGTACCTGTAATGACTGCATCTGATGACTCATCCTCTGGCCTGGCGGGAAGTGTATAACACTGGGGCTGGGCCCCAACTCTCGCAATAATGACTTCAATCAAATCTATACAATAATAACTTCATAATATCAATATATGCCAAACAAATCGAACCCAATGTCTAATAATAGATTTTCAAGCTTTCTTCCCAAAATCCCAAAATCCCAAAATCGCCCCCAGGCCCGCTTTGTCAAAACACGAGGTTCAGACCAAAATCAAATCCCCCATTCGCCCACGAGCCCGAATATAAATTAGTTCTCACATTCGACTCCAAAACGAGGTCTAAATCAAGAAAAATTAAAAAGCCCTAACTCTACCCATTTTCCCCAATTTACACCCTAAATTACATGTTTTAGGTCTAGGAATTCAAGATATTTTTTATGGAAAATGAAGGAAATGAGTTAAGATTTACTAACCAAAGAAGTATTGGTGAAAAGGAGCTTCAATGGACGCCTAAGTGCTTGGAGAAGAAAGGAGTTCGTGTATTTTTTGTGAAAATCCCGTAGCTACTATTCTGGAAATTATAATATAATTGGACAGAAAATACTCTACGAGATCGCGAAGGAGCTCATACCATCGCATAGGGATAGGAATGTTGGCCACTGTGATCGCGGAAGGTCTATTGTGAACCCGTAGAATAAAGCTGGCTCCATTTCTAATTTTTGTCTTTTATACATTGCGATCGCGGAAAGGTAATGCGATTGCGTAAAACGAAGAGTGGCTACTCTACGCAATCACAGGAGGATATATGCGATCGCATTGAACAAATAGGGCACCTGGAATTTAACCTTATGCGATCGCGGAAAGGCCTAAGCGATCGAAGAGCACTGGATATCAGAACACAAGAATTGGAACCTCTACAACTTTTCTAAGGCCAAAAATTATTTCGAAACACTCCAGAGCCCTCGGGACTCCTAACCAAACATATACACTAACTCAACAACATCGTACGAACTTAACCGTGCAATCAAATCGCCAAAATAACATCAAGAATAAGGAATCAAACCTCAAAATCACTAGTTTTTCTTCAAACTTCATAAACATTCAAATTTAGAGTTTTAGGTCTGAAACACATCAAACGACGTACGATTTCATCCAAACTTCACAAAAATATCTTAAATCACATATAAGACCTGTAACGGGCACCGGAACCAAAATACAGGCCCGATACCAACACGTTCTAAGTGATTTCATTTCAATTTTCCTTAATAATTTCAGAAAAATAATTTTACTCAAAAATTCATTTCTCGGGGTTGGGACCTCGGAATTCGATTCTGGGCATACACCCGAGTCCTATATTTTTCTACGGACCAATCAGGACCGTCAAATTATGGGTCCGGGTCCATTTACCTAAAATGTTGACCAAAGTTAAACTTATTTATTTTAATACAAAATTTATAATTTTCCACAGAATTCATATTTAGGCTTTTCCGCTATGCGTTGGGACTATGCACGCAAATCGAGGTGACTAAAAATAAGGTTTTCAAGGCCTCGAAAGCACGGAATAAATAGGAAAACAGGTGATGCCCCTTTGGATCGTCACATGCTCCTTCCTTGTATCTTGCTTCTACTATGAATCCCCATACCCCATTCCCTATGTATGCTGAGTTAAAGTTCATGGCCAGCAACATCCAATTGTTGTCCAGGGCTGAACCTGACCTTCAATAGGTCCTAACTCCCAAATTTTAAGCTGACGGGCTTGTCAGGGGTGTGCCAGCGCCCCAATTGCTAGGCATGACCACCAGCCTTCCATGGCCTTCCCTAATCCCCCGCTCTATTGCACTTACACTTACTCCTACACTCTAAGTTTTGCCCCCTCCTATGAGCCTTGGCTTGCGACCTTGAGTTCCCTATAAACTCGAACATTTGAGGGCTTGCCTTTCCACACTGCACTCTAATTCTGTAATGATATTTGGGGTGTAAGCACTGCTTGGAGTTCCTGAAGCTCCTTGGAACTTTCACACATACAAAATAATACAAAGGCGTTGGAAATCTGGTCTTTGGAAGTTGGTTTATTCCATATATCAGACTAGGAGTCGTAATTAGGCTCTCCTTGGTTGGAATTTTAATTTCTGATGTAATTTACTTTTTCTATATTCATTCGAGTTGTGATCATTTGTAATAACTATGGGGTGTTTAGTAAAAAATGGGGAGGGTCTCTTATGTTATGAATGTGGGGTAGATAACATGCTTTAGGTTTTATTCCTGCAATCACAACATCTTTTTTTATTGAATCTGCATATAGAATGCATGCCTATAAGTTTATTCACATCTGCATATAGAAATGATGCATATAAGTTTATTCACATCCGCATTTAGAAATCATGTCTATAAGTTTACTCATCTGTATATAGAAATCATGCCTATAAGTTTATTAATATCTGCATATAGAGACCATGACTATATGGTTTTTCTGCACTTCTACATATCATCTATCACTAGGCAAATAGTTTTTAGGCTCAAATAACAAATGCACTTTAGATACCATGTCAATAGGACTCATGCACTTCTTTTTATAAACGTTTTAAATTAATCGCGCTTAGAAAGCATGCCTATAGGAATAACTAACTGAATTTGAATAGTCTATATTGCTTGCAAGTCTAAAATTAGTGGTTAAGTCGTTAAAATCTGTAGAACTTTTGTGTGTCTCTAAAATTAGCGATCCTTCTTTAAAATTAATATGTCTTCTGCACTATTAAATATCATGATTACAGGCCTCATCTAGGCAAACTTGTAGGTTATTAATCAACTATACCGGTCTTAATAATTACAACCAGCAGGCAGGTCTAATTTGGACTTCTTATCTGAAAATATGTGATAAATCAGCTACCCTTCCTACGTTAAGTTTAATTAAACACCTAACCAGTATTTGAAGTCATGCTATGTATTTGCCTTTAAGTGAGGAGGCCTGTTTGAGCCCTAACTTCTATTTGCTTCTCCCCCTATTTGATTATATGTTTTTTCTATTTCCTAGATTTTTATCTTTTCTTAAACTTATGAAAAGCCCCAACTCCCTTTCCTGTGGGACTAGTAGTCCCAAATTCCTCCGGGGCTGATAGGATCAGGGCGGGTAATAGCATGCAATAAGTAACGAAACCATTCCGCGTTTAAATACCTTAACAGGGTGGGAAAGGGTAGATATGGATATGATTACCGGTGCGCTAATACCATGTGTAGCCCTCTTTGAGAAGTGATTACCGGGTATTGCATTGATCTGGTCCATATTTTAAATAAACCAACGACCCCCTCCCCATTTACTTGTTTATATTTGTTCAAATTATTTCTCTTATATTTCTGCTTTCTTTATTTTCTTCAAACTCTCAGTTCACTTTCAACATTATGTGAAAACCCCTTTATCTGAGACCTTTATTTGCGTACTTGTTGTTTAAAGTCACAATTATAACATGGCCGGGAACCACACTAGTGGATCTAGGGTGGTGCCTAACACCTTTCCCTCGAGATAATTTCTAGCCCTTACCCGAACTCCAGTTCTTCAAAGTCAAACCCTTCTTAGTGTCCTAATGCACTTAATCATTAGGTGGCGATTATTCAAACTCCAAAACCCAATTCCCAAAAGCGAAAAGAATTTTCCTCCCAAATATCGTAAACATATTTCGCCTTTAAAGAAAAAGTGGTCATCGACAGTACCTTAGTTCCATAACACTGTGAAGGGGGATCTACCGGAATCCCTCATCCGTAGTCCCAAATATAAGGGGGTTTTACCGGAATCCCACATCCGTAGTCCCAAATGTAAATACACAGCAGCAACATAAAGAATACTCAGCAATTGTCAAATTTCATTTCAAGGTGAACAATAATTATAGCCTAGCATGCTGCACAGAATTCAGGTAAAGCGATTTGAGCAAATAAAGAAGGTAAGTCACTTAGACATGCTTCCATAAGCTAACAACAAGCTAAAATTGCAGGTAGTAATAACAGGAGGAGGAAACACAAATTTCGTTTACTTAGCAAAAACGGATTTTCAACAATTAGTACAAGTACATACTCGTCACCTCACGTACAAGGTATTTCAATTATCAATAATACCAAATCCTAAGGGGAAGTCCCCCACACAAGGTTAGGCAAGCCACTTACCTCGAACCATCTCAAAATCAACCTAAAACCACGCTCTTGCCACGAGTACTTGACTCCAAATGGACCGAATCTATTCAATTCAATTGCATAATATAAATAACACTTCAAGTAACTGATTCTACAAATGCCTTATAAGTTAATACGCGAAATTAGGTAAAATGACCAAAATGCCATTGGTCCCATATCTCAGAATTGGATAACATTTACATTTCCATAATCCTCACACTCTCACGAGTTCATTCATACCTAAAGTACCAAAATCGGACCTCAAATGGTCCCTCAAATCATCACTCAAAGGTCTCTAATTAATCAAGCCCTAACCCCCAAATGACCATTGACTTTCCCTAAATTTTCACGCTTATAACGATAAAAATTACATCAATAACGAGTTTAGGGACCAAAGACCTTACCACAATGAATTCCTCTGAAAATTGAAAATGCTCCCCAAGGCTTCTTCCCGTTGAAAAGAGGTGAAAATAATTCAAATTCGCGAAGGTAAGTATTTCTATGTTGTGCCCAGCTAATCCGCTTCTGTGGTCATGGGACCACACCTGCGGTCCCGCTTTTGCAAAACAGAGGTCGTATCTGCAATAAATCACTAAACTCAGCTTTTTGCACCTACGATTCCCTATATACAGATGCGGTACCGCTTCTGCGGTAAATCTCCCATTTCTGCGGATCCTACTGGTTCTCCATATTTCTGCTTCTGCGATGATACTACCGCTCCTGTGGCTATGCACATGCGGGACACAATTGTAGGTGCGGGTATGATAGAAGATCAGCAGCTGAAGCTGCTCAACAAACTCCCAATTCTTCCGACAACCTTCCAAAACCATCTCGAGGCCCCCGAGACCTCAATCAAAAGCACAAACAAGTTTAATACCACTGTCCAAACTTATACCAATCCTTAAAACACCTAAACAACATTGAAATGACGAATCAACCATGGATTCAAGCCTAAGAACTCCAAAACTCTAAATTTACGCTTTTGATAAAAAAGTCTATCAAACCTCGTCCAAATGACCTGAAACTTTGCACGCACGTCACATTCAACACTACGGAGCTACTCCAACTTCCAGAATTCCATTCCAACCCTCGGATTAAAATGTCACTATCAAACCGGAAACTTCAAAAATTTGACTTTCGGCATTTCAAGCCTAAATTAGCTACGGACCTCCAAAATACAATCCGAACATGCTCCTAATCCCTAAATCACCCAACGGAGCTAATAGAACAAACAAAAGTACATTCCGAGGCCATGTCCACAATGATCCGACTACGGTCCGAATTCTAAATCGTAAGCTCTCCTTCAGGTACTAAGTGTCTCAAAACACTCCGATAATCAAAACCGAACATCCCGACAAATCAAAATAGCAGAAACAAACGGGGGAATGCAGTTAATAGGGGATCAGAGCATTAATTCTTAAAATGACTGGTCATTACATTCTCCTACACTTAAACATTTGTTTGTCCTCGAACGAGAATAAAGGCATACCTGAAGTAGTGAAAAGATGAGGGTAATGGCTGCACATATCCTGCTCGGTCTCCCTGGTCACCTCCTTGAGCGGCTGGCCCCCCCACTGAACCTTCACTGATGCAATGTTCTTTGACCTCAATTTTCTAACCTGCCTGTCCAATATTGCTACTGGCCCCTCAAAATAGGATAGATGCTTGACCAACTAGACTAAACTAGAATCCAACACGTGCGAAGGATCGCCGTGATACCTCCGAAGCTTCGAAACATAAAATATCGGATGAATTCCTGCCAAGATGGGAGGTAGGGCAAGCTCATAAGAAACATCCCCAACACGCCTCAATATCTGAAAAGGACCAATAAATCTCGGACTCAACTTCCCTTTTTTACCAAATCTCATAACGCCCTTTATAGGCGATACCCGAAGCAGAACCCACTCTCCAACCATATAGGAAACATCACAAACCTTCCAGTCCGCGTAGCTCTTCTGTCTGGACTGGGTTGTACGGAGTCTATCCTGAATCACCTTAACTTTTTCCAAAGCATCTCGAACCAAGTCTGTGCCCAATAATCTAGCCTCACCCATCTCAAGCCAACCTACCATGGATCTACACCGCCTACCATATAAAGTCTTATAAGGTGCCATCTGAATGGTGGACTGGTAACTATTGTTGTATGCAAACTCCGCCAATGGCAAGAACTAATCCTAAGACCCTCCAAACTCAATCACAAATGCACGAGCATATCCTTAAGAATCTGAATAGTGCGCTCGGAATGTCCGTCTGTTTGAGGGTGAAATACTATACTCCACACCACAAAAGTGCCTAACTCATGCTGAATGGCCCTCCAGAACCGTGATGTGAACTGAGTACCTCTATCCAAAATGATGGAAACTAGAATACCATGCAAGTGAACAATCTCCCGGATATAGATCTCTTTTAACCGCTCCGAAGAATAGGTGGTACACATAGGAATGAAGTGTGCGGACTAGGTCAGCCGATCCATAATTATCCAAATGGCATCGAACTTCCTCAAAGTCCGTGGGAGCCAAACTACAAAGTCCATGGTGATCCGCTCCCACTTACACTCCCGAATCTCTATCTGCTGAAGCAACCCACTTGGTCTCTGGTGCTCATACTTCACCTGCTGACAGTTGAGGCACCAAGCTACAAACCTAACTATATCCTTCTTTATACTCCTCCACCAATAGTGCTGTCTCAAATCCTGGTACATCTTCGTGGCACTCGTATGGATGGAATACCGCAATTTGTGGGCCTCCTCTAGAATCAACTCTCAAATCCCATTAACGTTGGGTACACAAACCCGACCCTACATCCTCAATACCCCGTCATCACCAATAGTCACATCTCTAGCATCGCCATGCAAAACCTTGTCCTTGAGGATAAGCAAATGAGGGTCATCAAACTATCGCTCCCGGATACAATCAAATAATAAAGACCGAGAGACCATGCAAGCTAAAACCTGACTGGGCTATGAAAGGTCCAATCTCACAAACTAGCTGGCTAAGGCCTGATCATCCATTGCCATGGGCCTCTCTGCTGCCGGTAAATAAGCCAAACTCCCTAAACTCTCTACCTGATGACTCAAAGCATCGGCCACCATATTAGCCTTGCCCGAGTGATACAAAATAGTGATACCATAGTCCTTCAACAACTCTAGCAATCTCCTATGGCGCAAATTAAGATCCTTCTGCTTGAACAAATACTTTAAACTCTGGTGATCAATATAAATCTCACAAGGCACGCCGTACAAATAATGACGTCAGATCTTTAAGGCGTGAACAATAGCAGCTAACTCAAGGTCATAAATAAGATAATTCTTCTCGTGCACTTTCAACTATCTGGATATTTAGTCAATCACCCTACCGTCCTGCATTAGTACCACTCCAAGGCTAATCCTCGAGGCGTCACAATAGATAGTATAAAACCCTGAACCTGTATGCAATATAAAAACTGCTGCAGTAGTCGAAGCTGTCTTGAGCTTTTGAAAGCTCATCTCACACTCTTCCGTCTACCGGAACGGAGCACCCTTCTAGGTCAGTTTGGTCATAGGTGCTAGAATAGATGAAAACCCATCAACAAATTGACGGTAATAACCGCCAAGCCAAGAAAACTACGAATCATTGTCACTGAGGATGGTGTGGTCCAGCTCTGCATTGCTTCCACTTTATTCGGATCCACCTTTATCCCTTGACTAGAAACCATGTGACCCAAGAATGCCACAGAATCTAGCCAAAACTCACATTTTGAGAACTTAGCATATAACTTATTCTCTCTCAAAGTCTGAAGCACAGTCCTCAGGTGCTGCTCATGATCTTCCTAACTCTGGGAATACACCAGAATATCATAAATAATGACAATGACAAATGAGTCAAGATATAGTCGGAACACACTGTGCATCAAATATATAAAGGTTGCTGGGGCATTGGTCAGCCCAAATAACATAACAAGGAACTCGTAAAGACCATACTGAGTCTTGAAAGTAGTCTTCGCGATATCTGGTTCCCAAATCTTCAGCTGATGGATCCTTGAATGCAAGTCAATCTTAGAAAACACTCGTGTACTTTTTGATGTCCGTATGAGATTCCAAGAATCAACATTTCAGTTTTATCGATGTCTGTATGAGATTCCAAGATTGTGAATAGTTCTGTATGGTGATTCTTGAGTTGGGGACGCGATCGGAAGTGAATTCGGAGGCTCGTAGGTCATTTTGAAACCATTTGGCCAAAGATAAAAATTTGAAGGTTTTTAAGAAGTTTGACCGAAAGTGGACTTTTTGATATCGGGGTCGGAATCCAATTCTGGAAGAGGGAGTAGGTCTGTAATGTCAAATATGACTTGTGTGCAAAATTTAAGATCAATCGGACGTGATTTGATAAGTTTAAACACCGGAAGTAGAAGTTTGAAATTTTGAAGTTCATAAAGCTTGAATCGGGGTGTAATTCATGATTTTAGCATTGTTTGATATGATTTGAGGCCTCGAGCAAGTTTGTAACTTGTGTTGGGATTGGTTGGTAGGTTTGGTTGGGATCCGGGGGCCTCGGCTGTATTTCGGGTGGTTTACGAATCAAATTTGGAAGTTGAAGAATAGCTGAATGATCTGGTTGCTGGTGTTTCCGCTTCTGCGGTTGGGTAGCTGTAGAAGCGACCCCGTATAAGCAAAAGGGGAGCCGCATAAGCAATTTATGGTTGAAGGCTCATAGACTGCAGATGCGGTCAAGGTTCCGCAGAAGCGAGACCGCATCTGCGTGAGGCAGATCGCAGAAGCGAAAATGGGAGGTCCAGTGGAAGCCGCAGAAGCAGCTGGTTATCCGCAAAAATGGAACTGCAGAAGCGGAGGACCCTCCGTAGAAGTGTAATTGGGCTTGAGCCGAGTGCCCACAGAAGCATAATCTTTTCCCCAAAAGCGGGACCGCGGAAGCGGAAACATTTCTGCAAAAGCGAAAATACCTGGAGGCAGAAGGTTATTTTAAATCGGGAGATGGTCATTTCTCTCCCATTTTCCACTTGGTATGGGCGATTTTGGAGAGCTTCAAGAGGGGATTTTCGTCATCAATGTTAAGGTAAGTTATCCCCAGCTATTTTGAGTCAAATACATCAATTTTGTATGGATCTGGGAATGAATACTAGTATGAAAATTGAGGTTTTGGTGGAAAACCTAGAAAATTATATTCTTGGAATCTACCCACGGTTTTGAGTATGGAAGTAAGAGAAAATCATATATTTGAGTTCGTGAGTTATTGGGTGAACTTTATCTTTGAGAAATTTTGGATTTCGTGCATGTGGGCCCAAGGACATTTTTATCAACTCTTCGTTCGGGGTTAGGAATTGTTACAAATTGGGTTGTAAAGTTTAATTGAGCATATATTAATGGATTTGTATAATCATTGACTAGTTTTGGAGCATTGTGCGTTGGCGCAACTCTTCGGAGGAATGTAGAATGCCAGTTATGAGTCTTCGGAGCAAGGTGAGTCTCCTTTCTAACCTTGTAAGAGGGAATTGTCCCCATAGGTGAAATAATTGATTATGTGCTCCTTTTGTGGGGGCTACGTACGCACGAGGTGACGAGAGTCCGTGCATAGCTACTATTATGCTATTGTCCGGATAGTCTAGGACCCAAAAATATGTTATATTTGGATTAATTGTGAACCCAGTGATGGCTTGAATTGCTTAAATCACATTAAATAAATAAATAAATTTCTGAAAAGACTTAAGCTTCGTTTTCTCAAATTATTAAAGAGAATTGGTCTTTCTTGGATAATTGCTCCATGTTGATTTCTTGACTTATTGTCTGTCTATGTGTGTTTATTTTGGAATGGGCCGAACGCCTCGGCAGATTAAATATATGAATCTATGGTTCGGGCCGTTCGACCCTCGGTAGTGCACAGTTTACATTCCTGTTGGATCGGGCCGTCACCTCGGTGTGATTTACATATGTTATTTATCGTTTGGGAATTTCAAATGTGAAATTCGCCTTCGTGGATTTATATAAATCGATAATATAATAAAAAATAAACCTTGGAAGCCCTTGATTAATTGTTGAAGGTGTTTACCTGTTTTCTGGCTTCACGAATTAGAACTACTATACAAATCCATGATTTTTCCTCGAATTTCTAGAATATTGTTAATTGACGTCCGGTGAGTGTCAAAGTTGGCCATCTTGTCTCTGCTTCTTCGAGACTAGGCAGGATACTCATTAAGTACATGTTGATTACGTACTCATACTACACTTCTATGCATTTCTGTTGCACAGGTATATATACCTCAAGCAGCTTGCAGGGCGTAGCAGCACGGATGATTCTGGGACTAGGCGAGCTGCATCATTTGAGACGACCGCAGCTAGAGCAGTCCTCTCCAGTGTAATTTATTTACTTCCTATCCATTGTATTCCGGACAGATGTTGTATTTTATTCTCTTATCAGTAGATGCTCATGCGCTTGTGACACCGGGTTTTGGGATGGTTTGAAGTATTGTATTAACTGTTTTACATTTAAATTTTATTTGAGACTTTCTTCATTAAAAATTTCTGAATATTGAAGGAAAATCCTAGATTTCAAAAGTGTGAAAAACGATATTTTGATTAAGTAATTTGGGTTGGCTAGCCTGACAGCGGTGTCCGGCGCCACCACGACCCTTAGTGGATTTTGGGTCGTGACAACATGGTATTGGAGCACTAGGTTCCTATCGGTCTCCCGAGTCATGAGCAAGTCTAGTACAGTCTCGCGGATCGGTACGGAGACGTCTGTACTTATCCTCGAGAGGCTACAGGGCTGTTAGGAGTACTTCCCTTCTTGATTTACTTATCGTGTGGTTCAATTCCTTTGTGGCTTATGCCTTTGATTTCTTCCTGCTCAATCTTACACGAGCGCTTTTTATAAATCGAAAGTTGAAGAATTGAAATGGCACAACAAATGTGGTGTGGGATAATCCTCCTGGTATAGTTGATTTGACTGTTATGGTCACCTTATGGAAGGATATTCTATTGTTTCAGCTCAGTAATAGAACTTTTAAGAGTCTTGAGGCTAGGCACAGGTTGCCATAATACTCATGAGCGACTATTCCGCAGTGTAGCTATGATGGTAGGGTGTTTGCCCGTGTGTCGGGGCAGTGAATGAATTGCAGGGAGGTTTAATCAGTGTGTAATCAAAGGGATTCAATATTTTATTCCCGGCAAGGGAAAGATAATCGAACTAAGGATGGTCAGATGTGGACTGGTGTAAGTAATGAAACGTGGTAATTGCAAGCATGGTGGAGTTCTCATCTATATGGGGGTATTGTTCTCCTCTATCTGCTACAATTCGACTTGGGGTAAGATATTGTGAAATAGTATTGTAGATACGACTATCAGATATCGCAGGGTGCGGTGGTTCTGGATTGAATCAGTATTTCAATATGGCGGTTCAAGAAAGATGACCTTCAGAAAAGTTTGGAGTTAGTAGCAAATTGTGGATTCAAGCGCTATTAAGATAAATTTTATTAAGACAATGACTGAGCAACAAAAGGTAAGAAGGATATATAGGAAGTGTCAGGCAGAATTTTAAACTTCTAAAGGGCAAGACTTAGGGAGCGTAGGCCGAGCAATTTATTAAAGAAGTGAGTTTGCCCAAAATGGGAGAGCAGCGGAGCTGCGTAGGGGCTTGGTAAGGGGAAAACTATGCACCTTAAGGGAGTCTGGAACAACTTGAGAATATTGGTGCTTGCTTATTGGCGTCTACGGATCTAATTTGAAGTAGGGATTCTTATGCGGCCAGAGATTTAATATAATGGAAAGGAGCCGCTTAAATGAAGAAAGATGTGGCATGACTTTGAAGTGGATGGATGTTGTCGCACATTTAATGGATGTCTTGAGGGGTGAATGGACTTGTTCAGTTGGAGAGTGAGCTCGGACTCAGGATGGGTTGTTGATGTCGTAGTGATTGTACCCCATGCAGCAGCGTTGGAAGATATCGGTGAGTGATTTCTACAGGTGGGGTATCCCGATGAGTAGGTTAGCAGTTGCGTGGTTGGAGAGGCTTCTGCGAAGAGTTCTACTGGTTATGCAGCAAAGGGAATTGTTGTGTGAATGTAAATGATTTAGAGTATCAAATTGGGTTTCTACGGTAAAATATTGAGAATGCTAGCGATTGATTGCGCAAGGTTATGTCAATAAGAGATTATGAATACTGGTGAAATCCAGAGTTTTGTAATAGTGGCTTCGAGCAAAGTGGGAGAGTCCCACTGTCTATGATTGGGTTGCATGGTTAAGTACTTGCGACGTTTATGGTGATTAGCATATTGATGTGTTATTTCAGCTACGGGAAAGGAACATAAGTGGTAATTGGAGCAAATGAATTATTAAAGGTGTGTTATCGTTGGCCTTATTGGCCCATGTTCAGACTTGGGGAGTGATTCTGTTGGTTCCTCTGTTGAGAATCATGGAGTTGATTATATTCGGACCAAGTTAGAGCAGGCAGCTCTCAGCAATGGTCCTAGCGGATTCTAAGAGGTAAAGTGTGGTGCCTAATGGTTTCGAGCCTATAGGTACGGTCAAGAACCAAGCTTGGTAGTGGCCTATGAGAAGAGGCGCAAAATGTTCTATGATGTTTGTCTTGCGACGTAGCAATGGGGAGGTACGAAATGGTTCATCAGATTTGAGGCAGTAGGTTCTTGTGGTTCAAGGTCACTTGGGATAAGTGCAGATGGAGTATGTTATGCATTGAGTGGAGTTGGTATTATTTCTAAGGCAATCAAGGATAAATTGGAAGAAAATAGATTTGTTAGCCATAGTTGAAATGGCATATCGGGGCCCGCGATCAGTTCATTCTACATGATCAAGTTATGTGTATGATTTGTGGCGGTATGTGTGAGGCTTGTTGGCCGCCGTAATTTATTTTATTCAGAAGCATTCTTCTATTATGGCTTGTTAAGTGGAAGAGGATTCAGGAAGGGCTATAGTGGCTTGGACCATTACTCGCAGATTTGCGTATTCTACGGTTATGGTAATTTACCTGTGTGTTGCTATGATTCCCCTGAAGTGAGCTAAGCGCAAAGTTCTTAACTGATGAAGTGTTGAAATAATAATGGTTTTAGAGTTATTATGAAAATCGTGTTCTATCGGATATTGGCACGTTGGGTGCAATGAGTAGCTTGGAAATTTGAAGTGAGGATCAAGGTTGCATTTCGGTGCTGGTAAGGATGTCACGGGCTCGGATGAGCAAGGAAAGGGTTGAATGATTAAAGTAAATTAGTGTTGTCTTCAGCGTCACCTAAGATCGATGTTTTATGAAAAAGGCTTTGCATCGTGGTTAAGGATTCTTGATCGCTTTTCAACATTAGTGAGGACGATGGTTTGGATGAGCGGACCCGTTATTTTTTTCGAAAGATTGTGGGAGCGTGTCCCACGGAAAGATTGTATAAGTGTGACATGTAGTCACTTGATTAACTAAAGATTTAAACCAAGTATGGGGATTGTGGTAATATCATTAATTTGAGAATTTAGGCCCGGAGGGTACTTTGGTTATCGGGTTATGAACTGAGGAGGTTGCTCCGGTGATGGTGGTTATTCTTATGTGTTATGAGGGAAAGGGAGTTACTATGGACCTTTGAAAGGTTATTAGGGAAGTTGGTGCAACCTGAAATTAGCTTGAGATCAATGGATTGATTTACATGTGAACATGGCTTTATATCAGGCCAGTTGTGTTCAATTCAGTAACGCGCTCCTTAGGGAGTAGTCAGGGTGGTATCTCGTTGTCGGATATTTCATGTAGTGATACATTGCGCCGTGTGAGTTTTGAGACGGTCTAAGAAATTGTGTATGTGTTGAGGATCTGCGCGGGAATGTCATATTATGAGCAACATGGCTCTTGAGATTCAGATTATATATTGCACCTCAGTTGTGCTTGAGTTTTGTACCTTATGGCACTGTATGTTCCCTCAAGGATGGTATTATGCACTTAGCGTGCTTGTGACCAAATTCGATATCTTGTTGTAATGGGCAGCTTGGCCCGATGTATATCTCTTTATGTGAGTTCTATGTGTGGATCAGTTGGCACACCGCCATATGTATGTTATTTGGATCGGGTGGCACGCTGCCTTGGGTATGTTATTTGGATCGGGTGGCACGCCGCCATGGGTATGTTATTTGTATCGGATTGCATGCCGCAACAGTGTGATGTTCAGTACAGTTCCCCTATTTGCCTTTATGTGTTCTGATACCAATTTTACGAGGAGAGCTCATTCTAGCTGTGTGCCCGCGTTGCATGTATGATTTGGGAGGGGGTAATTATATCTTCTTTTCAGAGTTCGTTTCCTTCTGTATCACGTTCTAATTGGTAGCCTATTGGCACGTGGTAGCATCATATGAGACTTTTGATTGTGTGGGTGGCTTATTGCCTGAGCACTTCGTACTGGGTGAGACAAGATTATTGGATTTAGGACCAATGCAATTGGATTATGTGAAGTGAATTAAGGAGCTACGACCATTAGATGGTTCAGAAAGAGTCAATGACTCTTGTCAGGGGTATAGACATAATGATTTGTTGATTCAACAGTTGGTTATGAATTTCGGCACCTCTATTCCGTCGTGTCGGTGTTGTAAAGTTTAGAGCAAGACCCATGTAGGTCATGAGATGCAATGGGAGCATCAGATCCGTGGAATTTTGATTAATTCGCTCAGAAGGGTTATTGTGGTCCTATGAGTAAGTGATGCAAATTGTGAAGTCAACAAAGTTATGCAGTCGTGTTTGAGTACAACGTGTAGCGAAATATATGGTGATCGTATGTTGGAAACTGGCCTGGCATGGAAATTCCGGATGTTAGAATTCTGCTCTAAGGCATATTTGTTGAATAAAAATGGAATATCTTCAGAATTTATCGAGCTAATGTGCCCAACTAATTTGTGGTAGCACGGGAAGGTGCACGAGAAGTTAAATAGTGAGTTCAGGCCAAATCAGCGTAATTCTCAGCACGTTCGAAGACGAACGTATGTTTAAGTGGGAGAGAATGTAACGACCCAACTGGTCGTTTTGAGCCCTAGCGCGTCATTCAGCAGTCTGAGGCCATGAGCAGCTTCATTTCAGGTATTGTGACTTGTGCATGTTGTCAAAATTGAATTTCGGAAAGTCCAGAGTTAATTTGGAAGGAGAATTCTTATTTTGGAAGCTTAAAGTTGAAAGAATGAACTAGGATTGGAATTCTGAGTAAAAGACCTCAAAATTGGGATCTGAAGGTTCCAGCAGGTTTGTATGATGATTTCGGACTTGGGCGTTTGCCCGGATAGAGTTTTCGATAACCCTGGAGTGTTTTGGCGCCTATTGTAGAAGTTGGCATTTTGGAAGAAATTTCATAAGTTTGGTTTGAAGTGCATTTCAGTGTTATCGATGTCCGTATGAGATTCAAAGATTGTTAATAGTTCTGTATGGTGATTCTTGAGTTGGGGACGCGATCGGAAGTCAATTCGGAGGCCCGTAGGTCATTTTGAAGCCATTTGGCTAAAGATAGAAATTTGAAGGTTTTTGAGAAGTTTGACCGGAAGTGGACTTTTTGATATCGAGGTCGGAATCCAATTTCGGAAGTATGAGTAGGTCTGTAATGTCAAATATGACTTGTGTGCAAAATTTAAGATCAATCGGACGTGATTTGATAAGTTTAAACACCGGAAGTAAAAGTTTGAAATTTTGAAGTTCATAAAGCTTGAATCGGGGTGTAATTCATGATTTTAGAGTTGATTGATATGATTTGAGGCCTCGAGCAAGTTTGTAACGTGTGTTGGGATTGGTTGGTAGGTTTGGTTGGGGTCCCGGGGGCCTCGGGTGTATTCCAGGTGGTTTACGGATCAAATTTTGAAGTTGAAGAATAGCTGAATGATCTGGTTGCTGGTGTTTGCGCTTCTGC
Organism: Nicotiana glauca; assembly: GCA_026770625.1. Classification (NCBI taxonomy): domain Eukaryota; kingdom Viridiplantae; phylum Streptophyta; class Magnoliopsida; order Solanales; family Solanaceae; genus Nicotiana; species Nicotiana glauca. The sequence goes on along the minus strand of MU756240.1, from coordinate 17,185 downwards.
GGTTGGGCAGCCGCAGAAGCGGAAGGGGAGCCGCATAAGCGATTTATGGTCGAAGGCTCATGGACTGTAGATGCGGACAAGGTTCCGCAGAAGCTAGACTGCATCTGCGGGAGGCAGATCACAGAAGCAAAAATGGGAGGTCCAGTGGAAGCCGCAGAAGTGGCAGGTTATCCACAAAAGCAGAAGCGCAGAAGCGGTGGACCCTCCACAGAAGCGGAATTGGGCTGGAGCCAAATGACCGCAGAAGCAGAATCTTTTCTGCAAAAGCGGGACCGCGGAAGCGGAAATATTTCCGCATAAGCGAAAATACCTGGAGGCAGAAGGTTATTTTAAATCGGGAGATGGTCATTTCTCTCCTATTTTCCACTTGGGATGGGTGATTTTGGAGAGCATCAAGAGGGGATTTTCGTCATCAATGTTAAGGTAAGTTATACCCAGCTATTTTGAGTCAAATACATCAATTTTGTATGGATCTAGGCATGAAAATTAGAATTAAAATTGAGGTTTTGGTGGAAAACCTAGAAAATTATATTCTTGGAATTTTGCCACGGTTCGAGTATGGAAGTAAGAGAAAATCATATATTTGAGTTCGTGAGTTATTGGGTAAACTTTATCTTCGAGAAATTTCGGATTTCGGGCACGTGGGCCCAAGGGAATTTTTGTCAACTCTTCGTTCGGGATTAGGAATTGTTACAAATTGGGTTGTAAAGTTTAATTGAGCATATATTAATGGATTTGTATAATCATTGACTAGTTTTGGAGCATTGTGTGTTGGTGCAAGTCTTCGGAGGAATGTAGAATGCCGGTTGTGAGTCTTCGGAGCGAGGTGAGTCACCTTTTCTAACCTTGTAAGAGGGAATTGTCCCCATAGGTGAAATAATTGATTATGTGCTCCTATTTGTGGGGGCTACGTACGCACGAGGTTACGAGAGTCTATGCGTAGCTACTATTATGCTATTGTCCGGGTAGTCTAGGATCCAAAAGCATGTTATATTTGGATTAATTGTGAACCCATTGATGGCATGAATTTCTTAAATCACATTAAATTAATAAATGGATTTCTCAAAAGACATAAGCTTCGTTTTCTCAAATTATTAAAGAGAAATGGCCTTTCTTGGATAATTGCTCCATGTTGACTTCTTAACTGACTGTATGTGTGTGTGTGTTTATTTTGGAACGGGGCCGAATGCCTCGGCAGATTAAATAGATGCATCTATGGTTCGGGCCGTTCGATCCTTGGCAATGCACAGTTTACATTCTTGTTGGATCGGGTCATCGCCTCGGTGTGATTTGCGCATGTTATTTTTTTGTTTGGGAATTTTAAATGTGAAATTTGCCTTCGTGGCTTGATATAAATTGATAAGATAATAAAGAATAAACCTCGGAAGCCCTTGGTTAATTGTTGAAGGTGTTTACCTGTTTTCTAGCTTCGCAAATTAGAACTACTATATAAATCCATGATTTTTTCTCGAATTTCTAGAATATTGTTAATTGACCTTCGGTGAGTGTCGAAGTTGGCCCTCTCGTCTCTACTTCTTCTAGATTAGGCGGGATACTCATTTAGTACACGTTGATTACATACTCATACTACACTTCTGTGCATTTCTGTTGCACAGGTATATATACCTGTAGCAACTTACTGGGCGTAGCAGCACGAATGATTCTGGGACTTGGCGAGCTGCATCATTCGAGACGGCCGCAGTTAGAGCAGTCATTTCCAGTGTACTTTATTTAATTCCTATCCACTGTATTCCGTACGAATGTTGTATTTTATTCTCTTATCAGTAGATGCTCATGCGCTTGTGACACCGGGTTCTGGGATGGTTTGAAGTATTGTATTAACTGTTTAACATTTAAATTTTATTTGAGACTTTCTTCTTTAAAAATTTCTAAATATGGAAGGAAAATCCTAGATTTCAAAAGTGTGAAATACGAGATTTTGATTAAGTAACTTGGGTTGGCTTGCCTGATAGCGGTGCTCAGGGCCACCACGACCCCTAGTGGATTTTGGTCGTGACAACATGGTATCAAAGCAGTAAGTTCCCATCGATCTCACGAGTCATGAGCAAGTCTAGTAGAGTCTCGCGGATCGGTACGGAGACATCTGTACATATCCTCGGGATGCTACAGGGCTGTTAGGAGTACTTCCCTTCTTGATTTCCTTATCGTGTGGTTCATCCTTTGAGGCTTATGCCTTTTATTTCTTCCTGCTCAATCTTACACGAGCGCTTGTTATAAATCAAAAGTTCAAGAATTGAAATGGCACAACAAATGTGGTGCAGGATGATTCCACCTAGTATAGTTGATTTGACTATTATTGTCGCCTTATGGAAGGATATTCTATTGTTTCAGCTCAGTAACAGAACTTCTAAGAGCCTTGAGGCTAGGCACAGGTTGCCATAATGCTTATGAGCGATTATTCCGTAGTGTTGTTGTGATGATAGGGTGTTTGCCCACGTGTTGGGGCAGTGAACGAATTGAAGGGAAGTTTACTCAGTGTGTAATCAAAGGGATTCAGTATTTTATTCCCGGGAGGGGAAAGACAATCGAATTAAGGATGGTCAGATGTGGATTGGTGGAAGTAATGAAATGTGGTAATTGCAAGCGTGGTAGAGTTCTCCTCTATATGGGGGTGTTGTTCTCCTCTATCTGCTACAATTTGCCTTGGGGCAAGATATTGTGTAATACTATTGGAGATACAACTATCAAATATCGCAGGGTGCGGTGGTTCTGGATTGAATCAGTATTTCAATATGGTGGTTTGAGAAAGATGACCTTCAGAAAAGTTTGGAGTTAGTAGCAAATTGTGGATTCAAGCGCTATGAAGATAAATTTTATTAAGACAACCACTGAGCAACAAAAGGTAAGAAGGACATATGGGAAGTGTTAGGCGGAATTTTAAACTTCTAAAGGGTTAGACTTAGGGAGCGTAGGCCAAGTAGTTGATTAAAGCAGTGAGTTTGCCCAAAATGGGAGAGCAGCGGAGCTGCGTAGGGGCTTGGTAAGGGGAAAACTATGCACCTTAAGGGAGTCTGGAACGACTTGAGAATATTGGTGCTTGATTATTGGCATCTACGGATCTAATTTGAAGTAGGGATTCTTGTGCGGCCAGAGATTTAATATAATGGAAAGGAGCTGCTTAAATGAAGAAAGATATGGCATGACTTTGAAGTGGATGGATGTTGTCGCACATTTAATGGATGTCCGTGAGGGGTGAATGGACTTGTACAGTTGGAGAGTGAGCTCGGACTCAGGATGGGTTGTTGATGTCGTAGTGATTGTACCCCATGCAGCAACGTTGGACGATGTCGGTGAGTGATTTCTACAGGTGGGGTATTCCTATGAGCAGGTTAGAAGTTGCGTGGTTGGCGAGGCTTCTACAAAGAGTTCTACTGGTTATGCAGCAAAGGGAATTGTTGTGTGAATGTTGTTAATGATTTAGAGTATCAAGATGGGTTTCTAGGAAAGATATCGAGAATGTTAGCGATTGATTGCGCAAGGTTATGTCAATAAGAGATTAAGAATCCTGGTGAACTCCAGAGTTCTGTAATAGTGGCTTCGAGCTAAGTGGGAGAGTCCCACTGTCTATGATTGGGTTTCATGGTTAACTACTTGCGAAGTTTCTGGTGATTAGCATATTGATGGGTTATTTTAGCTACGGGAAAGGAACATAAGTGGTAAATTGAGCAAATGAATTATTAAAGGTGTGCTATCGTTGGCCTTATTGGCCCATTTTCAGACACGGGGAGTGATTCTGTCGGGTCCTCCGTTAAGAATCATGGAGTTGATTATATTCGGGCCAAGTCAGAGCAGGCGACTCTCAGCAATAGTCCTAGCGGATTTAAAGAGGTAAAGTGTGGTGCCTAATGGTTTTGAGCCTATAGGTACGGTCAAGAACCAAGCTTGGTAGTGACCTTTGAGAAGAGACGTAGAATGTTCTATGATGTTTGTTTTGCGACGTAGCAATGGGGAGGTACAAAATGGTTCGTCGGATTTGAGGCAGTAGGGTCTTGTGGTTCAAGGTCACTTGGGATAAGTGTGAATGGAGTATGTTATGCGTTGAATGGAGTTGGTATTATTTCTAAATCAATCAAGGATAAATTGGAAGAAGATAGATTTGTTAGCCGTAGTTGAAATGGCATATCGCGGCCCGCGATCAGTTCATTCTGCATGATCAAGTTATGTGTATGATTTGTGGCGGTACATGTGAGGCTTGTCGGCCACCGTTGTTGATGTTATTTAGAAGCATTCTTCTGTTATGGCTTGTTAAGTGGAAGAGGATTCAGGAAGGGCTATGGTGGCTTGGACCACCACTCGCACATTTGCATATTCTACGGTTATGGGAATTTACCTGTGTGTTGCTATGATTTCCATAAAGTGAGCTAAGCGCAAAGTTCTTAACTGATGAAGTGTTGAAATAATAATGGTTTTAGAGTTATGATGAAAATCGTGTTCCATCGTATATTGGCACGTTGGGTGCAGTGAGTAGCATGGAAATTTGAAGTGAGGATCAAGGTTGCATTTTGGTGCTGGTAAAGATGTCACGGGCTTGGATGAGCAAGGAAAGGGTTGAATGATTAAAGTAAATTGGTGTTGTCTCCAGCATCACTTGAGATCGATGTTTTTTGAAAATAGCTTTGCATCCTTGTTAAGGATTCTTGATCGCTTTTCAACGTTAGTGCGGCCGATAATTTGGATGAGCGGACCCGTTATTTATTTCGGAAGATTGTGGGAGCGTGTCCCGAAGATTGTATAAGTGTGACATGTAGTCACTTCATTAACCAAAGATTTAAACCAAGTATGAGGATTGTGGTAATATCATTAATTTGAGAATTTAGGCCTGCAGGGCACTTTGGTTATCGGGTTATGAATTGAGGAGGTTGCTCCGGTAATGGTGGTTATTATTATGTTTTATGAGGGAAAGGGAGTTACTACGGATCTTTGAAAGGTTATTAGCCAAGTTGGTGCAACCAAAAATTAGCTTGAGATCAATGGATTGATTTATATGTGAACAGGGCTTTATATCAAGCCAGTTGTGCTCAATTCAGTAACGCGCTCCTTAGGGAGTAGTCAGGGTGTTATCTCATTGTCGGATATTTCATGTAGTGATACATTGCGCCGTGTGAGTTGTGAGACGGCCTAAGAAATTGTGTATGTGTTGAGGATTCACGCGGGAATGTCATATTATGAGCAAAATAGCTTTTGAGATTCAGATTATATATCGCACCTCAGTTGTGCTTGAGTTTCGCAGCTTATGGCGCTGTATGTTCCCTCAAGGATGGTATTATGCACTTAGCGTGCTTGTAACCAAATTTGATATCTTGTTGTAATGGGCAGCTTGGCTCGATGTATATCTCCTTATGTCAGTTCTATATGCGGATCGGTTGGCACGCCACCATGGGTATGTTCTTTAGATCGGGTGGCACGCCGCCATGGGTATGTTATTTGGATCGGATGGCACGCCGCCATGGGTATGTTATTTGGATCGGATTACATGCCGCAACAGTGTGATGTTCAGTACAGTTACCCTATTTGCCTTTATGTGTTCTGATTCCCATTTTCCGAGGAGAGCTTGTTCTAGCTGTGTACCTGCATCGCATGTATGATTCGCGAGCGGGGTAATTAGATCTCCTTTTCAGAGTTCGTTTCCTTCTGTATCAGGCTCTAATTGGTAGCCTATTGGCACATGGTATCATCATATGGGACTTTTGATTGGGTCCAAGGTGGCTTATTTCCTGAGCAGTTCGTACTGGGTGAGACGAGATTATTGGATTTAGGACCAATGCAATTGGATTATGTGAAGTGAATTAAGGAGCTAAGACCGTTAGTTACTCTTGTCAAGGGTATAGACCCAATGATTTGTTGATTCAACAGTTGGTTATGAATTTTGGCACCACTTTTCCGTCGTGTCAGTGTTGTAAAGGTTAGAGCAAGACCCATGTAGGTCATGAGATGCTATGGGAATATCAGATCTGTGGAATTTCGATTAATTCGATCAGAAGGGTTATTGTGGTCCTATGAGTAAGTGATACAAAGTGTAAATTCAACAAAGTTATACTGTCGTGTCTGAGTACAGCATGTAGTGATTGATATGGTGATCGTATGTCGGAAATAGGCCCGGCATGGAAATTACGGATGTTGGAATTGGGCTCTAAGGCTTATTTGTTGAATAAAAAGGGAATATCTTCAGAATTTTTCGAGCTAATATGCCCAACTAAGTTGTGGTAGCATGGGAAGGTGCATGAGAAGTTAAACAACGAGTTGAGGCTACATCAGCGTAATTCTCAACACATTCAAGGACGAACGTATGTTTATGTGGGAGAGAATGTAACGACCCGACCGGTCGTTTTGAGCCCTAGCGCATCATTCAGCAGTCTGAGGCCATGAGAAGTGCCATTTCAGTTATTGTGACTTGTGCATGTTGTCCGAATTGAATTTTGGGAAGTCCAGAGTTAATTTGGATGCAGAATTCTTATTTTGGAAGCTTAAAGTTGAAAGAATGAACTAGGATTAGAATTTTGAGTAAACAACCTCGGAATCGGGATCCAAAGGTTCCAACAGGTTCGTATGATGATTTCGGACTTGGGCGTATGCCCGGATTGAGTTTTGGATAACCCGGGAGTGTTTTGGCGCCTATTGTGGAAGTTGGCATTTTGGAAGAAATTTCATAAGTTTGGTTTGAAGTGCATTTCAGTGTTATCGATGTCCATATGAGATTTCGATACTGTGAATAGTTTTGTATGGTGATTCTGGAATTGGGGACGCGATCAGAAGTGAATTCGGAGGGCCGTGGGCCATTTTGAAGCCATTTGGCTAAAGATAGAAATTTGAAGGTTTTGAAAAGTTTGACTGGAAGTGGAAATTTTGATATCGGGGTCGGAATCCAATTCTGAAAATGGGAGTAGGTCCGTAATGTCAAATATAACATGTGTGCAAAATTTGAGGTCAATCGGATGTGATTTGATAAGTTTAAACACCGGAAGTAGAAGTTTGAAATTTTGAAGTTCATAAAGCTTGAATCGGGGTGTAATTCATGATTTTAGCGTTGTTTGATATGATTTGAGGCCTCGATCAAGTCCTTAATGTGTGTTGGGATTGGTTGGTAGGTTTAGTTGGGGTCCCGAGTGCCTCGGGTGGATTCCGGGTGGTTAACGGCTCAAATTTGGAAGTTGAAGAATAGCTGAAGGATCTGGTTGCTGGTGTTTCCGCTTTTGCGGTTAGGTAGCCACAGAAGCACCCCCGCAAAAGCGAAAGGGGAGTCGCAGAAGCGATTTATGGTCGAAGGCTCGTGGACTGCAGATGCGGTCAAGGTTCCGCATAAGCGGGACCGCATAAGCGGGACCGCATCTGCGGGAGGCGGATCGCAGAAGCGAAAATGGGAGGTCTAGTGGAAGCCGCAAAAGTAGCTGGTTATCCGTAAAAGTGGAACCGCAGAAGTGGTGGACCGTCTGTAGAAGCGGAATTGGGCTGGAGCCCAGTGATCGCAAAAGTGGAATCTTTTCCACAAAAGCGGAACCGCGGAAGCGGAAATAATTCCGCATAAGCGAAAATACCTGGAGGCAGAAGGTTATTTTAAATCGGGAGATGGTCATTTCTCTCCCATTTTCCACTTGGTATGGGCGATTTTGGAGAGCTTCAAGAGGGGATTTTCCTCATCAATGTTAAGGTAAGATATCCCTAACTATTTTGAGTCAAATACATCTATTTTGTATGGATATGGGCATGAAAATTAGTATAAAAATTGAGGTTTTGGTGGAAAACCTAGAAAATTATATTCTTGGAATTTAGCCACGGTTTTGAGTATAGAAGTAAGAGAAAATCATATATTTGAGTTCGTGAGCTCATGGGTAAACTTTATCTTCGAGAAATTTCGGATTTTGGGCACGTGGGCCCAAGGGCATTTTTGTCAACTCTTCGTTCGGGATTAGGAATTGTTACAAATTGGGTTGTAAAGTTTAATTGAGCATATATTAATGGATTTGTATAATCATTGACTAGTTTTGGAGCATTGTGTGTTGGTGCAAGTCTTCGGAGGAATGTAGAATGCCGGTTATGAGTCTTCGGAGAGAGGTGAGTCTCCTTTCTAACCTTGTAAGAGGGAATTGTCCCCATAGGTGAAATAATTGATTATGTGCTCCTATTTGTGGGGGCTACGTACGCACGAGGTGATGAGAGTCCATGTGTAGCTACTATTATGCTATTGTCCGGGTAGTCTAGGACCCAAAAGAATGTTATATTTGGATTAATTGTGAACCCATTAATGGCGTGAATTGCTTAAATCATATTAAATTAATAAATGGATTTCTAAAAAGACTTAAGATTCGTTTTCTCAAATTATTAAAGAGAATTGGCCTTTCTTGGATAATTGCTCCATGTTGACTTCTTGACTGTCTGTCTGTCTGTGTGTGTTTATTTTGGAACGGGCCGAACACCTCGGCAGATTAAATAGATGCATCTATGGTTCGGGCCGTCGATCCTCGGCAGTGCACATTTTACATTCCTGTTGGATCGGGCCGTCGCTTCGGTGTGATTTGCGCATGTTATTTTTCCTTTGGGAATTTTAAATGTGAAATTTTCCTTCGTGGCTTGATATAAATTGATAAGATAATAAAGAATAAACCTTGGAAGCCCTTGATTAATTGTTGAAGGTGTTTACCAATTTTCTGGCTTCGCGAATTAGAACTACTATATAAATCTATTATTTTTCCTCGAATTTCTAGAATATTGTTAATTGAACTCCGGTGAGTGTCGAAGTTGGACATCTCGTCTCTACTTCTTCGAGATTAGGTGGGATACTCATTGACTACATGTTGATTACGTACTCATACTACACTTCTGTGCATTTCTGTTGAACAAGTATATATACGTCTAGCAGCCTACTAGGCGTAGCAGCATAGATGATTCTGGGACGAGGCGAGCTGCATCATTCGAGATGGCCACAACTAGAGCAGTCCTTTCCAGTGTACTTTATTTACTTCCTGTCCACTGTATTCCAGACAGATGTTGTATTTTATTCTTTTATCAGTAGATGCTCATGCGCTTGTGACATCGGGTTCTAGGATGGTTTGAAGTATTGTATTAACTATTTAACATTTAAATTTGATTTGAGACATTCTTCTTTAAAAATTTCTAAATATGGAAGGAAAATCGTAGATTTCAAAAGTGTGAAAAACGAGATTTTGATTAAGTAATTTGGGTTGGCTTGCCTGACAGCGGTGTCCGGCGCCACCACGACCCTTAGTGGATTTTGGGTCGTGACAAGAAATAACTCTATGGGAGTGTGATCTAAAGCACCCCTCCACTCAACACATGGTACACTTGTGTGAGCACATGATATTTTCTCTATATATGAATTATTCCAAAAAAAATCAAACAAAATAATTTTTTCTTCATTTTTACAATTTTTGTGCATTTTTTTGTCATTTTCTGATAATTGTTTGCATTTTGTTTGTGCATGTTAATTCATATGAAAATACAAAAATATGCATTTGCATTTAGGACCTAATTTCATATTTTTAGGATTAATTAGGGGTTAATTTATTTTAAACAAAACATGAAAAAATCACAAAAATAGTTCACTTTCGCGTTTTAATTGTTTTAATTGCGAATTCGTCACAAAATAGTTAAATAATTTTTTGGAGTTAATTTGAAATATATTAGGACTTTATTTTTATCTTTGCATCTTTATAAAAACCAAAAAAAAGTAATAATAAAATAAAAACACAAAATGAAAAAAAAAGGAAAGGAAAACAAAATGAAAAGGCAAAAAAAAAGAGGGCAAAAAGGAGGGGCTGCTGTTTGGGCTCATCTTGATTAAAATTCATTGGCCCAAATAGAAAACCTACCGCCTAGGCCCAATTTCCCCAAAATCTGGTCCGTTTTCCAAATGAGTCCAAACGACGCCGTTTCATTTCCCTTTAATCTGGGCCGCTTATTTCTCCTAATCCAATGGCCCTAGCTCAATTTCACACTTTAGATAAAATTGTCCGATTTTGTTGAGAACCCTAGAGACCAGAGTTCTCTTCCTCGTACCCTTTCCTCCTTCGCCGGCTCCGCCGCCGGAAATCGCCCACGGCAGCGGAGAACCACCAAATGTCCCAAAAATCACACCACATACCCTTCACTCCTCCCTCTATCCATATCCACAACTGACTTCCTCCAAATCTTACTCAAATGCCCCAAAAATGTCAAACCCTAGCGCCACCATAAGTTCTCCAGTGGCGGCGGAGAACCACCAAATGACCTCAAAAACACACCCCGTGCTCTCTTGTTTCTCCTCTACTAGAATCCCTTACTGGTTTCCCTCAAACGTCCACAGAATGTTTCAAATCTCAATCGTAGGAAGGCAAAATTTTGGGGTTTCAAGTCTGCTCGATTGTGGCCAATATCCTGGGTCTGGTGTTGGATTTGAGTCACTAAATAATGCTTTCGTTTGTTCTTTGATAAGAACAAATGATTGCATTATTCCGAGGCTCAAATTCATCCTTCAAGTTTTCAGGGTGGAATTCGATTGGTAAGCTCTCTTGATTGTTTGTTTATCTCACTTCGTATTAAGTTTAAACCAGTCGATTTTGAATCCTTTTCTGGTTCCATTTTATTTGCTTCCCTTAGTCCTGTTTAGCTTATTTGATGTTCACCTATTTCCTTTATTTGTTTTAGGTGTTGAATTGTCATTTGTTTCTACTGGTAATGTGTTATTGTTAACTTTGTATTTTGCTATCTGTTTAAACCGTGTGGAATTTCATGATTCTGATTAATTTTGTTAAGTACAATTGTGTTCTTCTGGTTTAAGTTTTAGTTTAGGATAACAGTTTCAGTTATTTTGCTGCAGTCATTTCAATTAGTTCAGTTGCTTAGAGTTAGTTGATTAGTTCTTAATACTTGCAGGATTAGCTAACCTTGGTTAAAGGGGTGGGTTTGGTTAGTTGGTAATTTCAGGGGGTTTCAGGGGTAGTTTAGGCATGGGAAAAAGGTAGGTTTATTAGAATTGATAATTTTAGAAATCAGGCAAGGGTAGTTTAGGGATTTAAAGGGAATAGGAACATGATAGAACCTTCTAGGACATTCCAAAATAGGACTTAAGTATACATTTCAGGAAGTTTAAGGCATTACTTGCAACACAAGTTAAAAACTTAAGGACCAAAAGTGAAAATAAATAGGGATTAGAAAGAAAAATAAAAATCTGATTGAGGCCCCTAGTTTTGCCTATAAAAGGCATCACAAATGCCTTGATTAAGATGTTTTTGGCAGCCTCAAAAAAATTCCCCCAAAAAACTTCCTCTTTAATTTTCAGATCTGATTTGAAATTCAAACATCCAAAAATCCAAAAACAATATAAAACCTTCAGAAAACTACAAACGGATACGGTTAAATTGATTTTAAGATCAAAAATAGTTAAATTGCTCTGTTTCTGTTCTATACTTAGCTGTTCAAAGCCTTTGAAAGTGTTAGTGTTCATTTGGAATGAGTTTTTAGTCGTTTTGATTGCTGAAGAAGTGCTGTAGGTCCTGGATGAAATTTTGATTGCATTTGAGTGTGTTCGAGTAATTTTGTGGTCAATCGTTTGGGTTTTGCTTGGTTTTGAACTTTTCCTTGGTCATTGAATTGGTTACTGGTTGGTTGATTGTTGTACATAGTTGTTGTTGCTGACTTGCTCTTCTTCTTCTCATTTCCAAATTCTAGGTACACACCTTGAGATCAATCTGGTGTAATGTTTTTCAGTGGAAATGTAATTGCAGCCTGATATTTGCTTTGGCTTTTACTGTTCTACTAGTTCACTAAATTGTAGTTAGTTCTAGTATTTGTTCTAATGAATTCATTATCTTAGTTTATCTGTAATGAATTAGTTATTAATTTGTCATGGACTGTTGGATTTTTGTACTTGTATAACAGTTCTGCTAGTAGTCTTAATTGTATGATCCATGTTAATTGAATTATTAGTTTTTTAGAACTGGAAAAAACGTGCTTCAAGTAGTAATCAATATGTTTAGTGCAATTTCAGGTCCAGATTATTCATTGTATTTGTATCAACACTGGTTATCTTCATTTGCTAGTAATTACATCACTAGATTGTTGTAGTACAAAATTAGTCTAACAATAATGTTAAGTTGAGGTGTATTTTGTTTAGCTTTTGGTGTGATTTAGTTCCAAGGTTTATTTCAATACCATCATACATCAAGGTCGTTATTGAACTATTAAGAGTATAATATATTATTCGGAATCAACTTTGAGGCTGATACATATTTTCATTCAGGTTATCTTCAGAAATATCAGTTTAATTCCAACGTTCAAAACATGTAGTATCAAGTTAATTTGGGTAAATGCATCTTTCCCTGTCACAAATTATGAATGCAATTAGTATAACTTGAACGAACTTCAGTAACGTTTGAATTAGTTGAGTCGAAACTTGGGTTTAATTTACCCAAGACTGGATAGCATTGTCAAAATTGTAGGCTTTAATGCCTTAACGAGCAACGTTCATATATCCTGCGCACGTTTGGGCCAGAGCAATGGCCTGTGATTGGCCATTCTTTGATGTAGGTTTGAATGAAATTGCTCTTATGATCTGCTTTCATACAATAATAAATTCGTTAGGAATATAGGGAATTAATTCATAAATATAAAATTGGGTTTTGAATTAAGTAGCGGGTTCGAGCTAAAAGGATTTTCCCTTTTGTTTGAATTCGGACTTGAATTCGAGGCCCGAATTTATATTTGTGAATTAATTGGCCCTTAGAGACAAATAAATAGAAAATTTTAGTTTGCTTTATGATTGGCCTTTTAATAATAAAAACGAGACGAGCCTTGCCAAACCGAATACAAATTGCGGGGCCCTCATTAAATACCTAATTAAAAAATACTTAGAGATTCGGAATGGGCAGTTTAACAAATTTTCATGGCCTCCCGCAAAGTTAATAACACGTTAGTCACTTTGGGCGCGCTTTTTAATAATTTTACCTTCCGAAATACGTGTGTGCATTTCATGCGACCCAAATCCAAATCCCAAAACATCGAATAAAATTTGTCGAGGATCTGAGTGCATTTCATGTGACGTGATCCAAAAACACGTTTTAAACGACGTTCAATTTCCTAAAATTCATTAAAAGCGGTAAATAATTTTAAAATTGCACTATAGGATAACATGTACAAAAATCAGATTTTAGCCAATTATAATAGTTTAAGCGACCGTGCTAGAACCACGGGATCCGGGGGTGCCTAACACCTTCCCTCGGGTCAACAGAATTCCTTATTCTGAATTTCTGGTTCGCAGACTCCACTCGGGAAGTCGAAATTTCCTTGATTTGGGATTCAAGATAAACCGGTGACTTGGGACACCAAAAACCAAACCTATCCCAAGTGGCGACTCTAAAAATAAATAAATAATCCCAATTCGAATAATGTCATTTTAAATGGAAAAACTCCCTTATACATTTATCCTTCGGGGTAGGTGTGTAAAAAATGAGGTGTGACAGCTCTGGCGACTCTGCTGGGGATGCGAACCTAGAATTTCGATTCAGGGTTCAAGAATTCGAGCTTAATATAATTGTTATATTTGGCTTTATCTGATTTTTCTACATGTTCCATGTTATATGTGCTAAATATTTTACCGCTTTGATATTTGTTGAAATTGTATATATAAACTGTCGTGAATCCCTTCCTCTCTCTGAGTCTTCTAAATCATGGAGAAGGGTGCACTTCGTGTAGCTTCTCTTCTGTTTAGAGTCTTTCCCAATTTAGAACGAGGTTTGGATAAGTTGCTAAGCCGGCGGAGCTTCTGTACCCCCGGTACGATGCCTCCCCCTCAGCTCGAGTTGTCCGCTCGGGTAAGCCAGGTCTAAATTAATAAACCTAGGGTTTAAACCTAGAAGAACAAAAATTCATGTCGGATCCCTAGTAGGACGTTTGTTTGCATAATGTGCATTTGACTTAGGGGACTCAACACAGGGGTTGGGCTTGTCTAGGACAGGTGGCCTGAATTGAAATGACCATCCTGATGCATCTTCCGTGCTACTTGCGCATCTATTTGCTCGGCTTTGCATGTTGACCGACTTGTATACAATGGGAGAAAATTTAGAAAAATAGAAGTGTTAAGACTTAGTAAGGATAACCTTTTGTTGTGAAAACAACCAACGCCAAAATAGTACCGAAATGCTGCCGGATTTTTGAAAAAAGAAAAAAAATATTTTAAATAAAAAAAAAACAGAAAGAAAATTATTGTTCAAAATAGTTTAGATTTTGGCAAGTCTGCCCGAACTACGCTGGTTTGATTCTCAACGGATGTGAGATATGTAGGCAACCCTCATCGGGTCTAACCACCCTTTTGCAAAAAATAGCCAAAAAATATCAAAATTTTAATTTTTGTCATAAATAAAGTCTGGTGACGCCATTCTTGTTAAAATAAGCCGAATGTCCCCAAAAGGGCGCCGGAAGGCTGTTTTTGCAAGAACAGCCACCCTGAGTCATTTCAAATGGTTTGCGAACACAGCCTTAAAATCTTCCCCTTAGAAGTGGTGAAAGGCCGTATTTGCAAAACCAAATCCTTGTTTTGATTAAATAAAGAATTTTACAAAAAATAGCCAGTTTGTAAAAAAATAAGTCATTAAAATTCCCTTTTTAAATAAACGTGCAGGATGACTTCAAGTAACATCGAGACCTTCTCAGTCCTGAGTGAGATCCCCTTGAAACTTCACATGTGGTGGCATGATCTAGGAAAAGGAAGCAGAGATACCGTGGTTAAAATTTTGGGCGGTCTAGTTGATCTACTGAACATCAAACCGAGGAAAGATATCATTGAGGCACTAATACCATTTTGGGACCCGACCCGTAACGTATTCCAGTTTTTAGACTTTGAACTCACACCTACATTAGAGGAGATCGCGGGATATGCGGGTCTCAACGGGAACCTGCGAGGAAGATACCCACTGGCACCACGACCGCTAACCATTCATAGGTTCTTGGATTTGTTAAACATTAGCCGAGATATTCAGGACCCGCATATGGCAGAACAGTGTTGTACATTGCATTTCCTATATCACCGGTATGGTAACCCAAAAGGTTTCGAGGAGCTCAACACCGGCTTGACACATGCCGGAAATAAAGACAAATGGGAGGCTCGACGGGGATTAGCCTTTATGGTGGCCTTTCTGGGAGTGGTGGTTTGTCCGAGAAAAGATGGTCACATAGACCTCGGCCTGGTAGGGATGCCAGATGTTGCCATGAAAAAACCTACTAGCATAGTGGTTCCTCTGATTATAGCAGAAATGTACCAAGCTCTGACCAAATGTCGCGAAGGCGAGAAATTCTTTCAAGGTTGCAATTTTTGCTCTTACAGTTGTGGATACAAGAACACCTCTGTCACCGCACAGGATATATGAACTACGGTTTAACCGGGTTGAGTTGTATTGTAGAATTTGGGACCCGGGTGACAGGTATTGAGTTCCCTAAAAGTATTGAGGCCTGGTCATCATGCTTAAGATCCTTGACTGCAGATAAAGTCGAATGGGCTTATGGTTGGCTTCCTGCTACTGAAGCTATATACACATCAGAAGAGGTCCCCTATATTCTTTTGATGGGAATCCGAAGCATACAGCCTTACGCTCCTTACCGAGTTTTGCGACAATTTGGAAGATTCCAGACAGTGCATAATGATGAAGACCTGAGTGAGCAAGTCATTGAGTTAGACCCGAAGGCTGCATTTCCTGAAGGTAGAATCCGAAAGATATGGAATGAGTGCCGGTTCCTTGAGCCAAAAACCATAATACAAGACCAAGCTAGAGGCGAGGTAGATCCCAAGTATCTGACATGGTTTGGCAAAATATTTCAAATCCCAGAAAGTCCCGCTAAAAGACCACACGTGCAACAGTTTACCGATGGGGTCCAAGTTCAATGGGATTGGCAAGCAAAGGAGAAGGAGTACCGACCTAGAATAGGACGGTTGGAGCAACAGGTCCGGGACCTCCAATTCGACAAAAGTGTACAGGCTGCAACTACCGAGGGTGAGAAAAAGAAATTAGCTCAGGAGAACGAAGCGCTCAAAGCCCAAATTAAGCAAATGAAAATAGATGCCCGGAATCAAGAAAGAAGTCTATCTGATGAGAGGTTGATCAAAGGGTTAAGGAAATAAATTTCGGACTGCCAAGAAGAACTAGAAAAATTCGAGGGAAATATGGCAAGACTCCGGGCGCAGTGGGCCAAAAGAACTGAAGAAAGAGCCCAATTTGTGATGCAAATGAAGAGAAACTACGAGGGGACCATCGCCAAGATGAAGGGAAAAATGAATACTATGGAGGAAAAGACAGCCCAGCAGGATAAAGAATTCCGAGTCGAGATGAACCAGTGCCACAGGTTAATTACAGAGATGGAAAGGGAAATTAAACTGCAACAAGATTTTCACTTCCAGGACACGCAGGTGCTAGAAGCTCGTACACAACAAATAAGCCGACTCCTCAAAGAAAAGGGCCGAATCAGAGAAAGGATCAGAAATATTGCCCATTATATTGTCATGAAGTTTCAGGCCGGCGAGCGAATGGGTCGTACCGCGTCCTTTGCCTCAGTGATGATATTTGTTCTCCAAGTCATGAACGATTTAGATCAGTTGCAACGGGGTCTCGCACGCAGGCCCGCGGCAATGCCGAACGGTGCTCCGCGGGCCCCAAGATTTGAAGCATTGATGTACTCTTAGTTAATCGAGTCTGTATTTTGCTTTTGAGCCTATTTTTGTAATTTCCTTTGCAAGAAAAGAAAAACAAATAGTCTAGTAGCTTTTGTAATCGCATTTGTTATCAATGAAAAATTGAAAATTCCCAAAAAAAAATGTTTTCTTACTGTTGCATTTATTTACAAGAACTACGCTTGGTCTGATTCATGCGGGGACATGATATGTAGGAAATCTACATAAGATTCAACCGTAATCCTAGGAAAAAGAGAAAAAGAGAAATACAAGGAAATAAAAAAATAAAAAACAAGAGAGAAAAGAAACACAAAAGAAGAAAATAAGTCATTGAGAGAAAAACCTTGGCCAAAAAAAGAAAAGGCAGAAAATGAAAATAGAGAAACAGGAAAATAAAATAGAAAAGGAATAAGAAGAAAAGCCGGG
The DNA here is from genome assembly GCA_026770625.1 of Nicotiana glauca. Classification (NCBI taxonomy): domain Eukaryota; kingdom Viridiplantae; phylum Streptophyta; class Magnoliopsida; order Solanales; family Solanaceae; genus Nicotiana; species Nicotiana glauca. The sequence continues at coordinate 90 of MU756240.1, read as the reverse complement.
ATGACGCATGCAACTGAAGCAAAAATGTAGATATCCATTTAACTGTATAGGTGCATCACACTCCAATGTGCAGTTACCTATCTGTTACTT
>MU756239.1:40659-50765 GCA_026770625.1 Nicotiana glauca | reverse complement strand
CTTTAATTGGAAAAACTCACTTCGACCGTTCTTACCCCCTTCGGGGTGGGGGCGTGCCGAAAGGAGGTGTGACAATGTGAATGTCGTGTACGTGAGGTAACGAGTGTGTACACGTGCTAATTGTTGAAAACCCCCATTTTCATTAAGTAAATATCTGTGTTTCCTTTTAATTGATCAATACTTGTATTTGAAGTTTCCTGTTAGGCTTAGGAAAGCATGCTTATGTGACTTAACTGTTTTCTCTGCTTTAACTACTTACTTGGATTATGTGTAGTATGATTAGAGTAGAATTTTCCAGTTTTCCTAATACGAACTTGGATAGAACTATAGATTTCTTTCTTGAGACTGTTGTGTGTTTACTTTGGGACTACGAATCGGTATTCCGGGAGATCCCCCTGCACATTTATATTTGGTACTACGGGACGGTATTCCGGAAGATCCCCCTGTACTGACTATTTATTTGGGACTATAGGACAGTATCTTGGAAGATCCTCTGTACTTTTATATTTGGGACTACGAGACGTTATCCTAGGAGAATCTCCTATTGCTATCTCTGCTTACTGAGTTATTTCCTTCCTGAGATTTCATTTTTATTTGACTGTTAGCATCCTTAATTGCGTTGTTGCATTTTATACTGTTTTACGTTGTTATAGTTATAACCAGTAGGGCCATGACCTTCCTCGTCACTACTCGACCGAGGTTAGGCTTGGCACTTACTGGGTACCGCTGTGATTTACTCATGCCCTTTTCTGCATATGTTTTTCGTGTGCATATCTAGGTTCTTCTACTCAGCCATACTATCCGCGAGGGGAGGCGATTCAAGAGGCTTCGAGGTACATCTGTTGTATCCGCAGACCTAGAAGTCCCTCCCTATTCTCCCATTAGCTATAGATTTCCTGTATTTCCTTTTCTCTAGACTTCTACAGTTAGAACACTATATATTTTCTTTAGCTTGTGATTTCATAAGATTCCGGGTTTTGGGAGTGTTTTGTTCAGTTTGAGAGATTGATGTTGTATATGCCGAGCGGCATTTTACTTTTTTATTTGTTACCCTAAATTGCTAGTTTCGTATCTTTATTTCCTTTTTTTGCAATTTGTTAGGCTTACCTAGTCGTAGAGACTAGGTGCCGTCACAATAATTGATGGAGGAAGAATTTGGGTCTTGACATCCGTGGTCATGGTTCTTGCCATATCCTGCAAGGTTCTGTTTTTACGCTCTACTACTCCATTTTGTTGAGGAGGGCTTGGTGATGAGAAATTATAAGAGATTCCTTGATCATTTTAGAAATTTTCAAAAGCTCTGCTTTCAAATTCTCCTCCATGGCCACTTCTGATGGTGGAGATGTAGTATCCCTTTTCTCGTTGAACCTTTTTACAGAAAACTTCAAAATTAGAGCATCATCTTTATGACTAAGAAACATAACCCATGTAAATCTAGAGAAATCATCTACAATAACAAAAGCATATCTCTTACCTCATATACAAGCAGTTTTAGTAGGACCAAATAAATACATATGCAGCAATTGAATAGGTTTAGAGGTAGAAATAATGTTTTTGACTTTGAAAGAGGATCGAGTTTGTTTTCCTAGTTGACATGTATCACGGATATGATCTTTTGAAAAATCTAGTTTTGGAAGACCAATAACAAGATCGTGTTTGGAAAGTTTTTGAATGGTATGTATGCTTGCATGGCCAAGTTTTCTATGCCAAACCCAGGTATCTTCAATCATAGAAGTAAGGCAAATTTGATCCCCCAAAGTTTTCTAAGTTTTTGATAGTATCGACTTTTATGTCCCTATTTCTTGAGAGAATGATATTACCTAATTCGTCTTCTATAAACCAACCATGTTTCTTAAAACTAACCTCATAATCATTGTCACAAAGTTTACTGGTGCTGAGAAGATTATAGCCAAGTTCATCAACTAAGTAGACTTCATCTACATCACAGGTTTAGCTTAAAGGAACTTTTCCAACACCAATAACATTTCCTTTAGATTTGTCACCGAATATAATTGTTCCTCCATCTAGCTTGGTGAGTGATTTGAATAATTGTTTGTCACCCGTCATGTATCTGGAACACGCACTATCGAGATACTATTTTCTTTTTCTATTCTTCTTGCGGTGTTCCTGCAAAACAAGATTACTTATTTTTAGGTACCCAAGCCTGCTTGGGTCCTGGATGGTTAGACTTTTGAGTCTTAGTTTGATTTGAAAATTTTGGTCTCAAAACCCATCTCGTGTTGTTTTTGAACCTAGAATTATTTGAGGTATGACCTATTTTACCACAGTAGAAGCAAGATGAGCAGTTAGAGTTACACAACTACTTTCAGCTCTAATTCTGTTCTTGTAATTATTAGTGCTATGGCCATTTTTTCCATAAAAGGAACAAGCCATTGTCTTTTTGTGATGAACAGTCTTATGTGACTTGACTAGACTGTGATTTGAGGTCCTTTTCAATCCATTCGATTGAAGCTCTGAGCTCATTTACCACTCTTTCTATGTTTGCAAGGGCAATATGAACAAATTCTTGAGTTCATAATAATTAGGGCATAAAGGAGTGCGTACCTCGCTAGTTCCTGCAATCGACGGTAAACGAGGTTCTCTTGAGTCGTCTTCCTCATCGTTGTTGTCTATCATTGGCCAAGTTCCCCTGACTCTTCATTGTCACTTAGAGCCATGACGCATATGTTAGCAATTTACTCATCATCATATTCTTCCTCATCACTCCATGCTCCAAAAGCTTTCTTTTTTTTCATGTTTCTGCTAAGCTTCTTCTTTAATTCCGGATAGTCAGGTTGAATATGACCGAACTTTACACATTCGTAACATCTTCCATCATTTTTATAAGCTTCATTTCTCACCCTTCCTTTCCTGAAGTTGGACTTATCTCTTCTGTTATTTCTGTTTCTTCTCATCATGCTAGTCATGACTTGAGAGAGCATTGCAATATTTTCATCTTGTTCTCCTCCTTTTTCTTCATCTTCATTCTTTGGTTCAGTCATAGTTGCTTTGAAAGTAATAGTTTTTTTCTTCTCTTGAATTTGTCTGTCAAGATGAGTTTTCTCAAAAGCGATCAGATCATCTCTGAGCTCATCATAGGAAATTTTATCCTGATCTTGACATTCCAAAGCAATGACCTTTGGTTACCAAATTAGAGGCAAGCTTCTTAGGATCTTTCTAACATGTTCACCACTTTTAATAGGTATTCCAAATGATTTGACATCTCCAAGAATTTGGCTGAACCTCGAAAAAATTTCTTCTACAGATTCACCATCCTTCATTTTAAATAACTCATAGTCCTGAAATAAGAGGTTTATTCTACTCTCTTTCACTTTGTTGGTTCCTTCGTAAATGCTTCTAGTTTATCCCACATTTCTTATGCAGTCGAACAACTAGATATCTTTTCATATTCTTCTCCACTGATAGCATTCTACAATAGATTTTTTGCTTTTACATTAACAGTGATAACAACAGCTTGTTCATCAGTGTAATCTTCCAAATCCTGAGGATTAGTGGATGTGATGACTTGACCATTTGCATCCTTCTTGAGAGGAATTGGAAGGTTTTCCTTTTTATCACACGCCATACTTTGATGTCATATGACATAGTATACGTTTCCATGCAAATTTTCCAATGAGAAAAATGCTGGCCATTGAAATAAGTGGGTCGAATCAGAGAGGTTCCTTCTTAAAAGAGAGTACCGATAATAGTATTGGATTCCATGATCTTTTCCTCACTAGTGGTTAAGTAAAGATTGTGAACCTTACTCTGATACCAATTGAAGGTACAAGAGGAGGGGGGGGGGGGATTGAATTGTTGACTATTTAAAATTTAGTCGACTAACACAAGTACTAGTTGACTGACCACAACACATAATGAAAATAATCAGTAAACAAAAGTAAATAACACACAGAAATTTATACTGGTTCGGTACATTGTGGTACTTACATCCAGCTTCTCTTGGGTCACAAGGGTTCTCTTAAGATCTTTGAACAAAGTTACAATACAGATGGTTTTAACGCGTTCACCAGCAACAAACAGTATGAACACTTGAGTTCAGAATAGTTGACACAACTCTTTTTTGTGTTCTATATCTCCCTATCTTTTGAGGCACTGATAACTAAGGATTACAGTGTTTGAACTAAGAAGTAGATAGACTTAGAATATAATTTGTGTAGTTGCCCAATCTTTTTCTTGAAAAATTAGCCTTCCAATAGGAGAGAAAAGAGCCGTTGAGTCTTCAACGAAATTAGAGGCATAACATCTTTGATTAAGGGATTTGACCCAAGGGGTGCCTCTTCGAATCTTGCTCTTTGAAGAGCCCAGATTCGATTGTGACCTTCCTTGCCACAACTTGATTTATGGAGTCGTTTACGCCTGGAGTAGCTTAATTCATGAGTGCAATAATTTCTAACGATCTTCTTAATTAGGACGAGTCAATCTGCTTCTTTTGATTGCCCATTAATGTAGTACCAACATTTTCATTCTTTCCTTACTTGCTATTTCGAATCCAGTAGCAATCTTGCTGAGCATCTCCATTCTTTCCTTTTTGTTTGTCTTGTAAATATAATATATAATAATTTTGTCATCATTAAAAATTAAACTTAAACCTATCACCTTTTAGCCTCAGCTGCAAATTTAATTATTTTATCTTAATAATCCAATATAATTTATTTTAATCAACAGTTTTTGAATTATGTTAAGAAGGATTTAGTTAGGATAGACTATTAGCCATATTTTAGATATACTATTTACTATAGAATAATTATTTATTTAATTATAATAAGAATTTAATTGTTTGTGCGTCCCTTACTTATATATTATTTAGCGTATAAAGTTTATCTTAGGTACAAAAAATTTGATCATCGGTTCTTAAAAATGATAAAGATTACCTTCACAATCTAAGATGTTATCGGAGAAGCACCAGAATGATTGTAGTATAAGATTGAATATAATTTATTTTAATTATAAAAATGGTATAATTCTGACTTTTTGTGCTAGTATATTTTATATGTATTGGATGGACCAAGTAGAAACAAGAAATAAATTCTCTAGCCCATTAAAGATATTTATACTTTGAATGTTGATATAATTATTATTAGTTGTAAGTATTTATTATTATTATTATTATTATTTTAATTTATTAAAATGCGAGATTCTTTTGTAAGTCAGTATGTCTGCTAAATTGGATGATAACAATTTATATTGGCGAAGAAATAGTTAATTGACAGAATTCATGTCTCATTTTAAAGATTGATGATACACATTTGTGAAAGCTTATAAATTTTCATGTGCAAATCCCGCAAGTGAATTTTTTGTCCGTCGCCTAAAATAGTTAAGTGAAAGTCTAAAGAGAATAATCAATGAATTAAATTTTCTTAGTAATTTAATTTATTTGTTTTAGTGTCTGAATCTTATCATGGTGAGTTAAATAAGGTTTAACGAAATATTTTTGAAATTATACTGAGAAGTGTAATTGCAAAATTTTAGTGAAATAAATTATAATGTATTATGGTAGGGTGAATTTAGATATTTCGAATTAATTTCATAATTGGAACCCCGTTAATTAAATTATAAGGTTCTTGTTGTGCATGAATAATTAGAAATTAAATGGAATCAGATTTCTTGGTGAAAAAGAAAAACCTAGCCGGTTTGAGAAGAGTTTTAAACCCTAAAACCAGTGGATCTATAATGAGTATTATTCCATCATGGAGACTAGACGTTTCTATATGTTTTTTTAAGAAAAATAACGCCCACGCGAGTTTTATAAATTCGAGTATTAATTGTTTGGTAACACAACAAAAGATCGTGAAACATGAGGATCATCTTAGCAAAGGTTTTTGCTCATACTTGAAAGCTCATTTTGTGGTCGCCGTCATACTTTAAGAGATAACTATCAAATTATGTTTGATTAAAATTTATAATTATGTATTATTTATGTTACATGCAACTGATATCTTGCCTATTTTCTTCCGTTGTTATACATGTATTCCATCTACCTATTGCTAAGAATGATGAGTTTAACATGACATACTTCTCTAATTTGTAAAATTCTTAACAATACGTCGGAATTTTCCTTCCTGCAAGTGTCCTTTTATCTAAGGTTTTATGAACTCTAAATTATACAATATATCTTGCAGCGTTCAGGCTGGCACGATATACGGTGAAAATGGAATGGTGATTGATGGCCACGGATTGGGATATTTTCCATAAACTAAAATAACACCAGTGGAATATGTAGATAGATAGAGATAATCTACTGATGTTGGGGTTGTGTGCTATTTCATTTCCAAAAAGTTCAACTTGCCAAGTTGCTATATTATTTAGTATATTAAAAAGTAATACTACTGTGTTTTATCCTCTCTTTGGACCTTACACTTTACAGAGAAGAATTGCAGGCTTTTGGGGTCTTAGCTTCTTCCAGGAAAAGGTTAGGGAACCGGAAATTTCTTAAGGGTATTCAAAGTTGAAAGAAATGAAATTTTTCGATAAAGAGTGTTTAATATATGTACATATTTTTAAAATTTAATATTTTATTTATATATGTGCGTAATTTTCTAACGAAGGATGATCAGTTGACCCTGTTTAAGGTATGTAACCTCGCCAATTCGTTATTATATCGCGTTTGTGGACCGCAAACATCATTGCGTGACACTTGAGGGTGGAGATCAGCAGTGTTCCACGTTGAATAGTGGAAAGTTGGTGGATGTAACCCTTGTTGAATACAAGACACGAATTACATTACACTTAATTGAAGAGATATGGCGCAGTGTTTGTTTGGGTTACAAATTATCACGGGTTTATTTTGCCTTTCATACCTATTACTAATATAAGAAACAGCAACGAGGGACTGATTGACATCGCTTTAAATTAGACATACTATTTGATTTTTAATCATACTATATATAGTTATATACAGATAAAACGTATTGAGATAATGCATGACGAAGAGTTCATATTTTGATATTTATATTGAAGCATCGATTAATTTAAATTTGCGTGTGTATAATTCATACGTAGCTAACTCTACTTGAATCCGTACAAAAAAAACTGGAAAGCATTTAGAATCACTTTAAATGCCCAAGTGCTTGTCCTTATTAAGTAGTAAATGACAAAATCTCTTGAATGGAGCTGCCAACTTTGGATAAATAGATCTCGACAAACAGAATAATCAGAAATATTATATTCCACAATGAACTAAGCCTTCTTAACGTCTAGTTCAGTCTCAGTTCTTCTTTTTTTCTTTTTTTCTTTTTCCTCTTAATTTTAGATTACGATATTCAAAATGTACTCATCTGACTAAGTTAAACTTACGTCCATAATTAGATAAACTTATCAAAATCATTTTACCAAGAAGTACTTTATTCTCAAAATTCAAACACCATACTCTTGATTAAAGATAGGGAATCCGAACTGTCCATTATATAGCTGACAAAGGTATAGTTAAAATTCTGGCGCTTAAACAGATTCAACTTAATAGTAACTATATTCGAGCTGTGAAAAGCTTTCCTATTCTTTCTTTCTTTCTTATTCATTTTTTCTTTTTGTCGCGGAAGCTTAGACTTTTGACCAATTTATACCCACTTAGCAAGGTTGATTTCTTTAATTAATTTAGTATTTTTTTAGTGGAACTTAAATCAGGTAGTGTGGGCAAATTAACCTTATTAACCGATTGTTCTAAAAAAAATCGATTTTTGACTTGAAGGTGACTGATTCAAAGGTTAATTTTAGATTTTATATATATAAAGTACTCAGAGACTTTAATTTCAAGATTCACATTTGCATTCGACTATGCATCCATGTGAGAAAACCAAACGCATATGCGGCAACTACGATGTTTATTTCACGTATAAAAGACAAAGCTAAAGATAGTTACTAAGAGAGTTTAAAGGCACAAAAGGCCAAATCCAATTAATTAAAGTGTATAAAAGCTTCCTTTGTCTTTACGTTAAAATGAGGATTGAAATATCATTAGCATTAATTATAACTACGAAAGTAATCACTCATCTTCACGTGATTACTCACATGTATCGATCTCATTAAACGTTGCCCTCATCTAAACTGCAACATTAGTCACATCTTACATGTCGATTATCAAATTATCCAAATCTTTAATTTTCTCTCTCCATTTTCATCATTCAAATTCACCTCCAAGTTAATCAAGAAGAATTGCTCATAAGAGTATTGAATATAGCATGTCATACTTCTCTAATATGTAAATTTCCAACAATATTGACTTAGAGAGTCGGTGGTAGAGGTCACGCAAGTGAATGATAGACTAATGACTATTAAATTGGTGGTGGGTGAGTGTACTTTAAATGTTGTTAGTGCGTACGCGCCGCAAGTAGGCTTGAATGAGGAGATTAAAAGGCGCTTTTGGGAGGGGTTGGACAACATCGTTCGTAGTATCCCGCCTTCCGAGAGGTTATTCATAGGAGGAGATTTTAATGGTCATATTGGGTCGTCTGCAGGTGGTTATACGGAGGTTCATGGCGGCTTTGGTTTCGGGGAGCGAAATGGAGGGGGCACATTGCTGTTAGACTTTGCCAAGGCATTCGATCTAGCGATTGCGAACTCAAGTTTTCCGAAGCGGGAGGAGCATTTGGTTACTTACCAAAGTTCGGTGGCGAAGACTCAGATTGACTATCTCCTCCTCATAAGAGGCGATAGAAGGTGGTGCGTGGATTGCAAAGTTATCCTGGGTGAGACCCTTGCAACACAACATAGGCTTTTGGTGATGGACTTTGGCATTATGATAAGGAGGAAGAAGAGGTCAATACGAGGCCGCCCGAGGATTAGGTGGGTCGCCTTGGCTAAGGATAAAGATCAGGAGTTGGAAGGAAAGTTATCGGAAATGGGAGCCTGGAGAAGTAGTGGGGAAGCAAACACTATGTGGTCGACGACGGCTGATTGTATAAGGAAGGCGGCGAGAGATGTGTTGGGGTTATCTTTTGGCCACGCCGGTGGCCATAAAGGAGACTGGTGGTTGAATGCAATTGTCCAAGGTAAAGTGGAAGCGAAGAAGGCAGCTTACCTGCGGTTAGTAGGGAGCACTGGCGAGGAGGAGAAGAGCGCGAACATGGAGAGATATAAGGTAGCTAGGAAGGAGGCGAAGATGGCAGTAACGGAGGCTAAGACGGCAGCTTTTGCTCGTCTGTATGAGGAACTAGGTAACAAAGGCGGGAGAAGAAGTTATTCCGACTCGCTAAGCTGAGAGAGAGGGCGGCTCGGGATCTGGACCAGGTGAGGTGCATAAAAGATGAGGACGGCAAAGTTTTAATGGGGATGACCAGATTAAGAGGAGATGGCAGACCTACTTTCATAAACGTATAAACGAATAAGGGGATCAAGATATTGTACTGGGTGGAGTGAGGAACGCCGACATCCCCCATGAATTAAGTTATTGTAGGGACATTGAGGTCGATGAGGTCATCAAGGCAATGCGTATGATGAGGGGGGAAGAACTACCGGGCCAGACGAAATTTCGGTTGAACTTTGGAGGTGTGTGGGTAGAGCAGGATTGGAATGACTTACTGGGTTGTTTAATGTGATATTCAAGACTAATAGGATGCCTGAAGAGTGGAGGTGGAGTACAATGGTTCGTTGTATAAGAACAAAGGCGATATCCAGAGATGTAACACCTATAGAGGTATCAAATTACTGAGTCATACCATGAAAGTTTGGAAGAGTGTGGTAGAGATGAGAGTGTGAAAGATGGTGTCTATCTCAGACAACCAGTTCGGGTTTATGCCGGGACGATCTACCACAGAAGCTATCTATCTTATTAGGAGGATGACAGAACAGTACAGGGATAAGAAGAAGGATCTCCACATGGTGTTTATTGATCTAGAGAAAGCGTACGACAGGGTTCCTAGGGAGGTCTTATGGAGCTGCTTAGAGGTTAAAGCGGTTCCGGTAGCCTACATTAGGGTGATTAGAGACATGTATGAAGGAGATAAGACTCGGGTTAGGACAATAGGAGGCGATTCCGAGCATTTTCCAGTTGCTACGGGGTTGCACCAAGGGTCTGCACTCAGCCCTTTCCTATTTGCCCTAGTGATGGATGCCATAACGCATCATATTCAAGGAGAGGTGCCATGGTGCAT
>MU756239.1:0-19572 GCA_026770625.1 Nicotiana glauca | reverse complement strand
ATATATATATATATATATATATATATATATATATATATATATATATATATGTGTGTGTGTCTGTGTATTTATATGTATGTATGTGTCTGTGTCTGTGTATGTATATGTGTGTGTATGCGCGCGCGTACGCGTGTGCGTGTGTATATATAAGTCAAGCCACTCATTGGGGCAATGCAATATATATGTGTGTGTGCGCGCGCGCGTGCGTACGTGCGTGCGTGCGTGCGTGTGTGTGTGCGTGTGTATATGTTGAGCCGCTCTTTAGGACATATCATCTAACATCACTCTATACCCGGCCTCACAGAAGACTCGATCGTACCCGAACTCAGGAGGTCTCGACTGTACACGACCTCAACAGGACTAGGTGCAGTCGGTCTCAATAGGACTTGATAGTCTCACATCACATCATCACTCCATACTCGGACTCATAGTAGACTCAGTCATACTCGGTATCAAGAGGTCTCGACAGAACTTGGCCTTAACGTGACTCGGCGTAGTTGGCTCCAAGAGGAATCAGTAGCTTTATATCACACATCATCATACCCAGCCACACAAGGGTTTTGTAATATCTCTAATCAAGTCTCATCATATCCAACTGGTCAATAATTGCATATTAGGTGTCATATCCTACTGACTATAATATCTCAGTAAAGTCAAAATCTGTGCACATCCTAAACATTTTTAGATTTTTAGGAACTACGACAATGTTAGATAACAAATCCACTTATCTTACTTCATGGATTGATCCTATTTTATGTAATTTAGATACCTCCTCCTTGTTGCGAGCGAAGGAAAGTTGTCACTTTTTATGCTTCACATAAGGGTTATCTCGATCAACGACGAGCTGATGGAAAACCACATCTAGCAGAATACATGTTATGTTTAAGTGGGACTAAGTAAAGTAATCTATGTTAGCTTTTAAGAACTCAATGAATTTGAGTCTCAGTTTAGGATTGAGGCCCGAACCCATACATAACTTTCTTTCTAGTTGATCGACTAAGAGGATAACTTCCTCGAGCTCCTTCGTCATTTATTTTTTGACATCGCTATCCTCCACAGCTTTGACGGTTCTTGGGACATTAGGACATTCCGATTCCTCTTCTATGAGATCTCTCTCCTCAAGCTGATCCATCTCTGACACGAGGTCGATCAGAAGCATTGGTTGCAGTAATTTCTATTTTGGATCTGCCCCCACTCTTCTTTGTCCGATTGCTACTATAAGAGCATGTATTTCTTGAGCCACTAATGACTCTCCTCAAATTTCCCTTATCCCCATGGAGTAGGAAACTTCATGTCTTGGTGAAAAATTGATGGGACCACTTATATGAGGTGGAGCCAAGGCCTTCCCATGATGATATCCTAAGTCATCCCAGATCATGACATTGAGCATCGTATCTTGGACGATTCCTCCGGCATAAATCAGTAATTTGATTTCCCATTGGATCATCCTAATAGCCATGTTCAACATGGCTAGCAGATTTATGGTTTGAATTATCTTATCAACCAACTATATCTCCAATGTGAGCCAAAGTTGAATAATGTTTGTCGAACTACCAGGATCAATCATCACACGCATTTTAGAATTTAAGACATGAAAGGATATTATAGTGCATCATTCTGCAGATATGAAAATCTATTGTAGTCGGTATTGTTGAAGGTGATTAAATTATGCTCCGGGAGCTCTCGGTCTCTCTTCCCAGATGAGACAGAGACTTTGGTCTTTTTGGGGGACGATTAGGTGACCCTACTGGCTGTTTCTCTACCAAAAATCATGTGAACTGTTTGTTTCGATGATGGCGATTTCCTTGGTTCCACGCTATCTCGATTCTTATTTAGGTGTTATGCTTGGCTTAGTCCCTGAGGAATTCTTTTAAATGTGCAACCCAAAGATGTTGTGCCACTTCGGCTCATAATTACTTGTAGTCCCCAATCAATTTCCCATGAGTATTGTGAAAATCACATCATAGGTTCTAATTTCTCCTGTCGAGGTTGGAACGGATCCCCCTCAGGAACCTTTATTCCTTGACATCTCATAAGGTCGTGACAAGTTTTGCCGGCCTGATGCTGAAATTATATTTGGATAGACTCAGGGGGGCCAAATCCCTTGGCGGTGGTCTGGAGGGCCCTACCACATCTCTTCTAACCAGTCCTTGGTTACTTCTGACCAACTATGGTCTCGTGATTGGTCCCTGTTATCAAAGGGCTGAGTAATGTTCGAATAGGTCCCTCAGATTCCTTTGCCCAAATTCTTGTATACCTTTGAGCCTTTCTTAGAAGCAACTCCTCATTTCGTTCGACACCGGGGCTCTAAGGCCATCTTTAATCCACATCTTGGATGTATACATGTGATTCACTTCATTCCAAGTTTTATCAGGGAACTATTTCGGGCTTTCCTTTGGCTTCCACAAAGCGTCAAAGCTTTTCAATTTCAAATCATCCTTAAATGCGGCTGCAACCCGATCCTCCAATATTGCGGGCAACATATTTTTTTCCCATTGGTATCTCTCCATAAAGCTTGAAGCAATTCCCCCTCGCGTTGCTTTATTTTGAAGATACCTTTCTTATTGGTCTCAACCTTCTATAGCCCAACATGAGCCTTCACGAAAATATCCGCAAGCGTAGCAGAATAGTCGATAGAATTTTCAGGTAAAATAGTATACCAAGTTAAAGTTCCTATTTTGAGAGTTTGGTTAAATTTCTTGAGCATGACAAATTCGATCTTGTCCAGCTGCAGATCATTTTTGTTGATTCTGGTTGTATAGGTTGTCACGTGTTTGACTCAAAAGATATTAAAACCTTTTTGAACAAATCAATCAAAGATGAAGGGGTAAATCTTGGTTGAATATAATAAACTTTAGAAGAAATAATATATAAAGAGATGATCGTCAATAAGTTTCTTTCTACTCTCAAATAGTGAGTTTCCCAGAGCCTCGATGCCCTGTTACAAGGTTATTGTCCCCCTTTTATACTAGAGAGAAACACTTCTAAATTGTAAGAAACAAAATATGAGGAATATTCGACAGAATATTGCTAATGTCCCCTTGTGGGTTTACACTATTACAAGGGTCGTACAGTCTCTTCTTTTGCCCTAAGTTCGTCTCCATCGAGACGTCGACTCGAAGATACCTGGTCTTTTGTTGTATTTCGTCATAGGTTTTGGTCGGTCAAATTTGGACCCATACAGTTAGTCCCTTCGCTTGTCAGGGTTGTGACTGGATGTATCCTCGATGAGCGGACATCATGCTTTCTTATAGAGAAATTTGATCCGTTGAAACATTACGACGTGGCCAATGAAAGATGGTCAACGTGTTCATCAAAACACCGAGTGATAAACTTTATAGGGAAATGATGTCAGCTTCACGTGCATCATCATTACGCAGGTTTTTGAGGCAGGGATTGAAGGCTTGATGCTTCGATTCTTGCGCTGCTTCGTGACCTGCCGCCTTGATTCTGGTGCCACCCAATCCTATAAATAGGTGAAGGGTTTGTTTTTCCAAAAAACTTTAGCCATTTCACTCTTGATAACTTCTTTCACCCTTCCTCATTTGCTCTCATATCCTTCTGTTTCTTCTTACATTCTTCGTTTCAAGCTTCTTCTTCCTTCTTCATTCTGTGTTGATATTCGTTTGAACGATATTATGCCAAAGTCTCATCGTTCTCGTGAAGAGGTTCCAAAAACCACCCCGTTTTCCACAGCGCCCCCTTCTGGCGGCAAAGATACGTTGGTAGAAGAGGGTGACATCCCTCCTCCAGTGGAGGAATTACTACCGAAACACCCCTTATCCCAGAGTGACTTCCTCAAAGATCCATCTCTTATCCCGAACCCCGTATTCTATGAGATGGACTAGTTCATATCGATGCTCTTCATATAAAGTATGGCATTCCTTCTCATATAGAGATGGTTCCGTCGGGGAGAGACTATATGGACGTCCACAGACCTGGGTACTACGGTTTCTATGAGTACCCTTTTATGATCAGTTATACTCTTCCCCTTAGCGGAAGAATTCTATAGATTCAATCAAGTTTGTCCAGCACAACTTTCGCCATATACGCTCAAGGTACTTCTATTATTGACCAATTATGCAGAGTTGGAGGAGCGTAACATTGCTGTCCACCACATTTTGCACTTGTTCACGCCTGGCTTCCTCAGGTGCACCATGGTGCATTTGAGGCTTCGTGGCACGAAAAGGCTGGTGGTCGGGATGGATGACCGGGCAAGCCGCAAGTTTTGGCATAAGTACTTATTTGTCAAAACTGAGAACGTCGTTTCTGATTTTGCCAGATTCTCATAGCGATGGAACAAGGCTTGTAAGTGTCTCCACTCGTTTTATTCCCCTTTCTTCTATATTTACTGTAAAGTTTATTTGCTTGCCGTCTGCAGCTATGGGCCATCTGCCTTGCCTTATCGCGGATATCAGGGGTTGGGTAGCCCGTCTGTTGCCTCATGCAGCAAAAATTCGAGATTGGCCCACATTCTTTAAGCGTTACGACCCTAAAGTTCCTTCTGGTAAATGTCTTTCTTACTATTTCGTTAGTCGCGCGACCTTATTTAATGGTACGACCCTTTGTGATGACAGGTCGAGGAGCTTCCAAGCAAAAGGCGCCAGTCCCTGCCTTTTATCAAGCCGTTGTTACTGCAAATACGCAGTTTGTTTTGAGTGAATCTGTTCGAGAGGTTCATCCTCAACCTATTCAATTAGAAGGTCCGTCTCGATTCGTAGCCGTAAGGGAAGAGGCTTCTTTGGTGTTGGCCTCACATACTTTGGATGAATCTTCTAACAGGGATGAGTCGTTGTCGAGAAAAAAAAGGAGGCTGGAAGTTGGGAAGGGTGTGTCCACATACGCTGATAGAAACAGGGTGTTGCAGACATCCCCTGCACCTATTTTTATGGCTGACGCCATTTTATCGGGAAGATCTCCCAAGTGAAAGGAGTTTACCCAGGAGCTGGCTCGGTGTGCTCTGTTGAGGGTGGTGCGTCGTCCAATGTTGAAGGACATCATGTTGAGGGTGATGGCTCAGCTTTGGATATCGACCCAGAGGATATCAATGAGTTCTTGGATCGCCATACCCATGTGGAGGTTAGACCGGATGGATCTGACCGTCATATAGTTGTCCCGGGGGGCTACAACTTGCTGCTGAACAACGAGTAAGTTGCCTCTGCCCTAGTTCCTCTGTGTGTCGCTCCTGAAAGTGAGATGCTTGGGGCGATGAGCTACACGTAGTTGTCTCAGAAGGTCACCGGTATGGCCCTGCAGGTAGGTGCCTTTTCTTCCCTTTTCGTCATTGGATTTATGCGGTAATTGTCATTCTGCATTTTGTTTCTAACTTCTCCCCTTCTCTTTTGTTTTTCCAGACCCACATCATGGAGGTTGAGAGAGAGTGCCGAGAGAGGAGGAGGACGGGCCTTTATGAGAAGATGTCATTTAAATATCAGCAGTATCGTGCTAAGCATCAGGCGATGGCCGACATTTATCATCAGGACCGTGAGTTCCAGGTGTTTTGTGAGGGGCTCAAACAATGCGAGGACCAATTAGATCATAAGATCGAAGAGTTGAGGGAGTAGGATAAGGAGCTCATGAAAACTATCGCTCATGACAGTGAACTCGAGGCTTCCCTCAAGGTAATGGACGATGAGCTCAAGTTGAGAAGGGGGTGATAGCTGAGAATGCCAACTTGCAGGCAAGGGTGGCCGGTTTAACTGTTGAGATGA
Source organism: Nicotiana glauca (assembly GCA_026770625.1). Lineage (NCBI taxonomy): Eukaryota > Viridiplantae > Streptophyta > Magnoliopsida > Solanales > Solanaceae > Nicotiana > Nicotiana glauca. The sequence continues at coordinate 13,861 of MU756239.1, read as the reverse complement.
ATACGAAGCCTGCAGAGGTAGAGGGGCTTAAGGGCGAGCTGACAGTAGGCACTGATAACTTGGCGGCAGCTATCTCTGGAACTACATCTTTGTAGAGTGCCCTCCGTGTTTGTAGGTCAGAGCTGGCTGAAGAGAAGGAAGCCTCTGGTTGTAAGGTTGCAGGGCTCGAAGGGCATGTCAAAGAGCTGGAGACAGAGCTGGCTGCACTAATTGGACAAATGGCCTCGCTGAGGGCGGAGGATGAAAGTCATCATTCTCAGCCTTTTATGTTTCGTGCCTCAGCCGATCCGGTCGTGCCCCATTGTTTATACAAGTTATGGGTCCACGTGGAGGCTCGACTTAATGTGTATAAGGCTTTTCACATCGAAGGAAGGGCTACTGAGATGGAGCTTCAGGCTGTGCACACCGAAGCTCGTGCTGCTCGTGAGGCATGTGGGTACGACCCCCTCACACCTGACGGGGATCATATTAACTCTGATGATGCGAACCGTCTTACTTCATATTCGTGGTTTGAAGATGTTTACCCTACCGAGGATGATGTGTAATCTTTGTTTGTACTTGATTTTGTTTAGGGGTTTTTTCGTGGGGCATACTTGAGCCCGTTTGTACGGGCAAGTGTAAATAATATTTTGATGTAATGTAAAATTTATTTTGTTGACTTGTTCTTTCTTGAATTTATCGAACCCATGATATCGTTGACGTCCTTGGCTATTAGGATATTGCTTTGATTTGTCGTCAAAGCAGGATCACGTCGTAGTTTGAACGAGGTCGAACTCATTTTGTCGTCGATGGCCTTGGCCATTGGGATGTTGCTTCGAACTGCCGTCGAAGTGAGGTCACATCATAGTTCGAACAAAGTCGAACTCATATTTTTGTCTATGGCCTTGGCCATTGAGATGTTACTTCGAATTGTCATTGAAGTGAGATCCTGTCATAGTTTGAACGAGGTCAAACTTACATTTTGTCATCGATGGCCTTGGCCATTTTGATGTTGCTTCGAATTGTTGTCAAAGTAGGATCGCGGCGTAGTTCAAATGAGGTCAAACTCATATTTTTATCGATGTCCTTGGCCATTGGGATGTTACTTCGAACTGTCATCGAAGTGAGATCCGATAATACTTCTGGTAGAAATTCAGGCCATAGACTTTTAGCATCCTCAAGCTTCTTTTTCAATATATTCAGTATTACTTTATTAGAGGATTCGGCTTGACCATTGGCAGTAGGGTGATATAGTGCAGAGAGTATTCGTTTGATGTGCCATTTTTTGAAAAACACAGTCGCTCTCTTTCCGATGAACTGAGATCCGTTCTCGCAAGTGATTTCTTTGGGGATGCAAAAATGGTATATTACGTTTTTCCATATGAATGTGATGACCTCCTACTTACGTATCTAAGTGTATGCACCTGCTTCCACCCATTTAGAAAAGTAATCAGTTAAAACCAAAAGGAAGTGTACCTTACCTCGTCCTGCTGGAAGGGGGTCGACTAAGTCCATTCCCCACTTTATGAATGGCCGTGGTGAAGTGACGGAATGAAGAAGTTCCCCTGCTTGATGTATCATATGGGCATACTTTTGAAATTTTTCATATCTCCTGACATGCTCGTTGGCTTCTTTTTTCATCTTGGGCTAGTAGTACCCGGTGCGGATGAGGCATCGGACGAGAGCGTAGATTCCTGTGTAGGCACCGCAGTGCCCTTCATGTACTTCTTCCAGTACTCGCATTGTTTGATGTGGTCCAAGACATTTGGCTAGGGAGCCGTCAAATGTTCTTTTGTAGATATCACCGTTTACTAGGCTGTATCGGGCTGCCTGTACCGAAATTTTTTTGGCTTCTTTTTTATCTTGCGGGAGCGCTCCATTTTGCAAGTAGGCTACGAAGCAATTATGCCAGTCCCAAGTTAAGTTTATATAATTTACCTCGACGTGGTTTATTATGGAATGAAGGAGGGTGACCATGTTTTCCTTATTGATATTCTTGGTGGCCGCAACTAGTTTAGTGAGGTTGTCTGCTTCGATATTCTGTGCCCTGGGTATTTGGTCGAGGCAACATTCATCGAATTCTGGTAGCAGTTTGTGGATTTTTGACTGGTATCGTTGTAGTCTCTTCTCTTTGATTTGGAAAGTACAGGTGACTTGGTTCACCATAAGTTGAGACACAAAGGAGGACGAGTCGTCGAGCTCCATATTTGAGGGCTAACTTCAAACTTGCAATCACAACTTTATACTCGGCCTCGTTGTTAGTCATCTCGGGGCATCATATGGACTGGCAAATTACTTCACCTATAGGGACCTCATGGATGAGTCCCAGTCCTGATTTCGAGGCATTAGAGGTACCGTCAGTGTAGAGGATCCAGAGGTCGGTGTGTGTAGAAGTGCGGAGTGCTTCCAGTTCTACTTCGGGCAATATTTTCTTGCTGAAGTCAGCGAACACCTGCGACTTAGTGGAAGTTCATTGTTGGTACGTTACGTCATGCTTGATAGTTCTATAGCCTACTTGGCCTGTCTACCTGATACTTCTGGTTTGTGTAGGATACCTATTAGATGAAAGGTTTGTGGGATGACATTGAAAGTACGGTCTAAGCTTCCACGAAGCTACGACCAATGCCAGAGCTAGTTTTTCAAGGTGAGGGTACCTTGTTGCGGCATCGATTAAAGTTTTGCTGATATAGTAAATCGGAGATTGCGTACCTTTATTTTCACGGACCAAGACTGCGCTTTTCACAACTTCAGAAGATTCTAGATACACAACTAGACATTCACCTGGGTCTGCTTTGGTGAGTAGTGGTGGCAAGGATAGATACGTTTTCAATTTCCTCAGGGCGTCGACACATTCTTCATTCTATTTCAGCCCGTGGTCCTTCTTTAGCACATTGAAGAATTTGTGGCATCAATTCGAGGATTGTGAAATGAACCTTGATTGGACGGCTATTCACCCTGTTAATTTCTACACCTGCTTTTTGCTGATCAGTATCTCCGGTATTGCATCGATGGCCCTGATTTGATCCGGGTTGACCTCGATTCCCCTTTGTGATACTAGGAAACCATGGAACTTTCCTAAAGTTATACCGAATGCGCACTTTTCGATATTCAATTTCATCCTGTACTGACTTAATATCTCGAAGGCTTCCTTCAAGTGACCAATGTGATCTTCATTTGTTGACTTTACTAGCATGTCATCGATGTAAACCTCCATTGTCTTATCGAGTTGTTCTTTGAACATTTTGGTGACTAACCTTTGATACGTGGCCCTGACATTCTTAAGCCCGAATGGCATCACCTCGATGGGTGATAAAAGTGGTCTTTTCTTGATCTTCTTCACCCATTAGAATTTGGTTACCGGAGTAGGCGTCCAGGAAGATCAGCAGTTCGTGCCCTGTTGTCGCATCGCTAAGTTGGTCAATGTGAGGTAGCATGAAAGAGTTCGTCGGGCATGCTTTGTTTAGATCGGTGAAGTCGACACACATTCGCCATTTCCCATTCTTTATTTTTGACCATGACCACATTGGCAACCCACTAGGGTATTTCAATTCTTTAATGGAACCGTTCGCGAGTAACTTGTCAACCTCCTCGTTGACTGCCTCATTAATCACGACATTGAACTTCCTCCTCATTTGTCTTACCGGCAGACAAATGGGGTCAACATTCAGCCTGTGCGTGGCAATATCCCTTGGGATTCCTCGCATATTTGAGTGGGAAAAAGCAAACAAATCAGCGTTGTTAGTCAAAAACTCACGATACTTACCTGGCTCCGAGAGGCTGTGTCCAACATAAGCCTTTTTTGTGCTATCAGTGTCATCCAATTTGATAGGATTGGGATCTTCTATGGTTGCTCTGTAAGCTTCTACGATGTCCGGGTCTTTGATGGCTTCTACTTGTGCATCGGGTTTAGTCTTGACAAGGCTGATTGCTATGCTTCCATATTTGCCCCTTTTAGTTGTTTGGTATGTGTGCAATATTGGGTGATCCGGTAGCATTCTTGGGTTGTACGTGTCTTGCCTCAGATGCTGAATATCCCTCATAGGGTGGGAAATTTGATCACTTGATAGAAGCTTGAAAGGACGGCTCGCATGACGTGTATCCTTGGTCGGCCTATGATGGCATTGTAGGCCATTTCCTGGTTCATGATATGGATTGTCATTTCCAGGGTAACTCTTCCTATCAGGACTCATAGCACTATTTCTCCAGATGTCTGCTCTACTGCATTGTTAAAACCCGTTAGTGTTATCGACGTAGGTGAATAATACACATGCCACTTCCGTTATCCACCATTATTCTTTTCACATCGGTATCTACGATATGTAAAATTATAACCAAAGCATCATCATGAGGGAAAGACAAACCATCGGTAACTGACTTATCGAAGATGATACTATCTTCAAGGTCATCGTACCGTTCGTGGGCGACTGTCTGTTTGAGTTTATGCGTGGTGGTGAACTTTACATGGTTAATTATTGAGTCGCCGCCGCCGCCAATGATCATTTGTATGGTACGAGCCGGTGATAGGTGGCTTTGGAGGTCCTTGAGGTTGATCGTGCCTTCGAGCAAAGTTGGCTCGTCCTCGGTCGCTCAATAGTTCTTTCAAGTATCCCTGATTTAACATTCTTTCTACTTCCTGTCACGGACCAATGCAGTCCTCGGTCTTGTGTCCTCTTTCCTATAGAATTCACACAGGACGTTCGACCTCCTGGTACTTAAATCTGATTTCATCTTTTGTGGCCACTGCACCTTGTGCCCAGTTTTTCCAGTGCGTACACTATCTCTGAAGGGGAAACACAAAAGTTATGAGCAGATAGTAAAGGACGCATACCTCTTTCATTTTGGAGGGGTGCGATATGTCGGGGTGCGATATCTGCGTGTCGTGGAGGAGGAAAATTGGATGTTCAGACATAGGGTTGATGCCTTTCTCAATTGAAACGTGGTAATTGATCCCTTTGCCCGTCGTTACGTCTGTTTCTCCTAGTCTCGGTCTGGACTAACGTTAATTGCTGAAGCGGGCCATGTAAGTGATCCTCATCTCCATCACTTCGGAGCAATAGGCGTTATGGATCTCTTCCCACGTGGTGGGGGGTACTTCATGAGTCTATTGAGTAGTTTTTTGGTTACTTTTGATCCGTTATAGTTTAACCCATTTTGAAAGGCTGCTACTGCCATCCCTTCTGACACGTTCAGTAGGCTCATCCTCACTCTGTTGAATCTTGCTAGAAAATCCTGAAGTCCCTCGCCCGTCGTTTTCCTGATGGCAAAGATATTATTAACCCTTGCCTCGGCCTTGTTCGCTCCCACGTGGGCGGTAGCAAATTTATCCGCCATCTCCTTGAACGTCGATATACATTGAGTTGGTAGTTGGGAATACCATGTCAACGCTCCTCCCGTCAGAGTTCCGCCAAACCTTTTCAACAGCACAGATGGTACCTGTTCCTTTGATAAATCGTTGCCCTTTAGCGCGGTGACATAATGGATTAGGTGATCTTCCGGGTACATGGTGCCATCATATATTTTCAAATATGGCAGCATTTTTAAGGTCTTGGGAATAGAATGGGGATCCGCCCCTTCACTATACGGTTGTTTGACGAATCGACCCACATCGCATTTTGGTAACAACTTCATAGCGCCTGGTATTTTATCGACCCTTTCCTGATTTTCCTTCATCTAGTCTCGAAGTCTGTTGTTTTAAATTTCCATTTCTTCCATTTTATTTAAGATGGCCATAAGTGCATCGTCACCTGCATTAGTAATAGTGCGAGTGTTACTTGTTCGTGTAGCGTTTGGCTCATCAGCAGCAACTGCGATTTCTGTGGGTGACGCGTCTGCGACGCCTCCCTGAATAGATTTGTCTAGCATGTTTCTCAAGGAACTCATTAACCATTATTCCAGTATCCTTTTGACTATTGGTGGCGCTTCTCCTGCCATGGAGGTTGTGGTTCCCCTCTCGCGCAAGGTCGTCAGATCCCCGTGAGGAGGAGGTGAGATCTCCCCCTCCGATGTAATGCTTGTTGGTGCATTCTCATTGTCTTCTCCACTGGCTTCATTGAGGGAATTCAGGAGGTTGTTCGTGACACTCACTTCTGCCTTTATACTAGCTTCTCCTTTTCCTGCCATTACTGGTTTTGATGAAGCTGAAGAAAAAGTGATTATTGCTTTCAAGAATCTATATGGAAACTATGATTTCAGCTATAGAACTCCCACAGACGGCGCCAAATTGTTTGACTCAAAAGATATTAAAACCTTTTTGAACAAATCAATCAAAGATCAAGGGATAAATCTTAGCTGAATATAATAAACTCTAGAAGAAATAATAGATAAAGAGATAATCGTCAATAAGTTTCTTTCTATTCTCAAATAGTGAGTTTCCCAAAGCCTCGATGCCTTGTTACAATGTTACTGTCCCCTTTTTATACTAGTGAGAAACTCTTCTAAATTGTAAGAAAAAAATACAAGGAATATTCGACAGAATATTCCTAATTTCCCCTAATGGGTTTACACTATTACAAGGGCAGTACAGTCTCTTCTTTTTCCCTAAGGCCGTATTCCTCGAGACGTCGACTTGAAGATACCTGGTCGTTTGTCGTACTTCGTCGTAGGTCGTGGTTGGTCAAATTTAGACCCATACATTATGTGCTCTTACGGATCCGTGATCCCATCATATCTCGGTACGTCTGGCATTTAGAATTTTTTTGGGATGAGTTGAAGCCACACTTGGCATAAATAGAATTTTCATATACTTTTTGGTGTCTACGCCCCTGACAATCATGGGGACCCGAGTATCTAATCTCTACGAGTATGTATCTCCTAATCAAGACTGAGGAGCTTAGTGCTATACATTTCTTTGACGTTTGCATAGTTTTGGACCTGCTCATTTCGACTCCCAAACCCCGAGGAATCTTTGCTTCAACTGCATTGGTTGCAACATTCATTAGGATCTCGATCATTATAGGATGACGGGGAACGGATGTTCTAGGGAGAGTGTTATTGGTGAAGGTGGTTATGGAGTCTTCCGTACGAGCCATGAATGTATTTTGTGCAACCAGTATGTCTTCCACCATCCTCTTAAGGCTAGAGCTTCTCCTGCGATACATCCTCGTTACCCTAGGGAGTACTGTTCTTTCTAGTACCCGATGTCATCGTCACTTTTATCATTAGGAGACCTAGCTTCAGTTGGAAGTCGTACCTCATCTGCTTGATGTGAAGAGATCTAGTTTTCCTACTGCTCACGTTCTTCGAAGTGCAATAAATTCTGCATGTCCTCGGACACCTCTAGGCTTGGTAGGTTGATCACGCCCAACTATGCTTTATAAAAAGACACGCGCACGTTGCAAATATAGTCTGAGTATTTATGCCCAGAGTTAAACCCACAGGGAATTAACCTATCAATTACATTCTTTAGATGTACTCAATTCTATGGAATCAACTTCCCCAAACTTTATAAATCACAATTGATGGTATTACTAATAACTAAGACTGAAATTAAATAGACAGCTGAAAACTAACTATGCTTGAGTTGTAAACAATTATGAGAAGGTTCTAAGGCTATGATCTGCCCTATTGATGGAATCCCTTCCGGTTATGTTTCATATAAATTAACCAACACATCTCTATCAATCATGAGCAATCTATTTACCGTAAATCTCTCCCGAGTAATCACAATTATTTACTAGACGCACTCTTCCGAGATACGCTAGCTAGCTTAGTTTATTATAGCTCACGTTAGATTGCACCCAAGGCTTCGTTATCCTTAATCCCTCCTTTAAACCCGCAGTTATAGATCCCTCTTATACTTTGGGAGTGTTGTTTGTCACGCCCCAAAATCTGAGGAGCGCGACCGGTGCTCAACCGAGTAAACCCGACTGAGCAAGCCTGGCAGGTTCTATACATACTACCCAACTCAACTCATAATTAAATAAGGGATAGACTCCATTAATCAAATTCTATCAACATATAATTAATGATTTCCATTCCATTTTCATTAGCAACATCATTTTGCCACTTTAAGGGTATTACAAGTTATACACATCATTGCCAGACATCAATATTTCTATTTTTAATTTCCAATACCCGACACTACCCACAACCTATCTACGAAGCCTCTAAATATAACTGAAGAATAATATAGAAATGTCAGCAACAAGGCTCCAGCTATACCTTATACAAATACAAAAAATAAGACTCCGGGAAGAACAGCGGCATAAGCCACGCAGGGCCCCGAGGGGAAAGGGGCTCACCAACACAGCTGAGGAAAAGTAGAGGAGGTGCTACTGCCGATGGACTGGAGTGCCTGCTATACATCCACCTACAATCATAACACGAATGTAGCGCCCCCGGCAAAAAGGACGTCAGTACATTTGAATTGTACATTGTACTGGTATGTATAACTAAACACCATTTTTACTAGAAAGAACTATCAAACAGATAAAAGCAAATAATATGGGCAAATCAAAGAAGCAATCCATATAATCTTTCAAACAATTTCCATAACATAGATTTGGGCATTTCTGTCACGTGTTCACCACTGTTCTCATTACCATCGCCATCTCGAGCGGAGTCTGATCACGACCCGATCGGCTAGGTCACCTCATTGGAGGCATTACTCAATTCTCATCAGTCAACACCTTCAATTCTTTATCCCACACATATCATAAAAATTTCTGGGGCACTCATGGCCACCATCATCACATCATTTTCCTTTCTCAACATTCATCTCACAAGTTGTGATCATAGACATATATATATCAAGGATAACTCAAATTGCAATCACAGGTAAGTGAACACATAGCTAGCACGAATAACTCTTTGTTTCTATGTTGGCTTATAGCCCAAATACTTCAACACATAACTGTACTTTTCATCATTATCTGATTTTCTAGATTGGCACATTATTCACATTGAGGCACATCCTTCACGAATGTGTATAGATATATGCAAATCAATTTATGCATAATGACAATCAATACACTAGCCAATTCAACTCTTACCATACTTTCGTAATGACAACGGAGCTCAATTTCTAATAAAAAGGGATTTTAGCCATACATACCTCAATAAAGCTTTTCCTTACTCTTTTACAATTTCCGGAACTCTTAGCACTTCGATCTATTAAGTAAGAATTACAAATCAAATCAAGAATTAGAGATGAGATTGAGACTCTAGCTTGATTCAAGCATATTGACAAACCCTAGAGGTGCAATTTATATCATTTTGTACCCCTCTTTATTTCACTACCTCCCACTACTCTAAGGTTTGATATGCATGCAAGGAATCCATTGTTATACCCATGAATAACCTCACTAGTGACCCCTTATATCTGAGAATAAAACAAATAAGAGTTGGGGTGATGAAGTCTTACCTCTTGAGATGAAGGTCTAGGGATCTTCACTTGATTTTCTTCAAGGATTTTGTCATACCTTATGGAGTAATTTGATGGGGAGACTTTCCCTCTCTAGAAACCCTCTCTCACTCTCTAGAAGTGCTCAGAAGAATGCTCAAAATGAGCTATAACACCGGATATATCGATATGGGAGTCGGGTTAAATTTTAGAAAATTGGAGCCCCGAGTCAAGTATGCGGTCGCATTTGCGATCACATAGTTAACATGCGGTCCGCATAATGGACCGCAAAATGCTCCCCAGAAACTAAACATTCTGACTCACTCTGCAATAACAATGCGGTCCGCAGTCATGTTCTGCGGTTGCAAAGTGTACCGCAGAACTGACCTTTGCAAAACTCAAAGGAAAATATGCGACAACTACGCGGTCCGCATTTCGATTATGCGACCGCATTTCGACCGCATAACTGAATTCAATTTAACCAACATTCTGCCTCACTCTACGGCATATATGCGGTCCGCATTTCGATTATGTGACCGCATTCTGGACCGCATTTCTTGCATTTTTCTGGAAACTTATTCTTGACTTTTTAATGCATTATAATTTCTGACATATGTTCCTAACTTGGCACCATGGGATCCGGGTTTTTGAGTAGGGATTTCACAGGGCACTACAATGTTGTTCAACAACTACCTAAATATGCACTCTCTCCCAAGTTATGCACACTAACTAGGCACATCTAATTGAGGATCCTGTCAATTAACTACAACAAATACGTAGTTGAACAAATAAAGATAAACTGGCAATCTATATTAACATAATCAAGAAGGTTATCCTTCAATAGGTTCCATCAAAACCCTAGACAAAGGATCTAGCTACTCATAACAAAGTAAGAGAAAACTACTAAATTGTTCATAATGTAAAAATTACAAGAAAATAAAAGAGATAAAGAATTATAATATTTTGGGTGATCTCTCACACTTGTTCCTCCTCCAAAAGTAATCTAAAAACAAGCTTCCTTTTATCCTAGGCGAATTTCTACAGCTTATAAGGGTTTTACAAAAGTTTCCCCAAATTGACACTTTGGCCCCCAAATTTCCAAGTTCGTGAACAGTTCACCACGGCCGCGGCGTGGACCGCAGTCGACCGCGGTAAACACTACCAGTTTGGTTTTTGTCTTTTATCTCCCCGCGCTGCATCGCGGTCCATCGCGGTAGCGATGGACTTTTGCCCAGGTCATTTTCTTCTGCTCCTTTGTGTTCAGGTGCTTCTTGAGTGGGTTTTTTCTTCACATTATCGCCTCCAAACACTTCATGTTTGCTTCCTCACATATAATATTCCCTGCAAAACCAAATAACACTATTTAAAGCATTTTGTTGGCAATTTACCTTATAAAATAACAATAAAGAATGAGCAATTAAGGTGTAAATATCAACTATATAGCCTACTATCAACACCCCACGCTTAAATTATTGCTAGTCCTCGAGCAATTCACCACACTCCATCAAAATTCCTTCCGTAAGATTTTCCATCAACGACTCACACCATGAACATTTTGAAAAATTTGCACCTAGTAGTGAGAAAACTTTTACTTCAAGAATCAAATCTTTCATACCACGTAACATTCGCACTTACTCAAACCACTCTATACAAGAGTCAAGACGTACCTTTCCTTCGTGAATCACATGCCCTCACATCACACAAAAGAGTAGTTCCATATATAACGATAGTGATAACAATTAGGAACTAAAATAGACAAAATTCGCTCACTCTCAAAAAGAACATTCACATGCCACAAAGATGCACCATAGGCTTGCCCGTAGTGTAGTACTCGACTAATTGAGCCCCACTCAGTCTAAGATCAATAGGACTTTATTTGGTTGTAATGTAAGCTAAGGGACGGGTAGGATATATTTGGATATAGTGACTAGTCTCCCTAAGCACTTTTAATACAATCACATTAAACTTCAAGATCATCATTTTGTCAGCCAACACTCCACCATATTTATTTAAACATCCCCATACATTAGGTGCACTTTGTACAAGCTACCACTTATTAATCACTATACAATATATTATTTTATTTTTTTCGTGGAGCTTCTATTTTTATGCTTCCACATTCTGCACCTTTTCTCTATTTCCATGGTTCCACTTCAAAAAACCAAACCACCACCCCACACTTTTGCTTTTGCATATTTTCAATACTATTCTAGTGCTTAGTGAGAGGAAAATTGGTTCAAATAGCAGGCTATTCAAACAATTGGGTGAGGTTCACATTGTGGTTGCCAAAGAAATAGGCTTATAGGCTCAACGTGATTAACTAAGATGTAATGCAATCAGGTGGGTTTACTTTATATGTCTGGCTCAACAAAGAAATGCCTAGATCACTTCTAAAACTGAATGAAGCTACTATTTCGTTTTGCAAACACACATGGCAAGTTCTAGGCATCAAATGTACAGCATGGAATACAGTAACACTCACACACACATGGCACATGACTCACTCCGGATTAGTTTATCAAGACATTCTCTTTTGAGTGTTCAAGTTAGGTACAAATATACAATTTTTAAGGCACTTAAGAGGATTCAACCCTTGAAGCTAAGCGCTACACTCTAGCGTCTATCGTGTTCAGGTGTAAAAATGCTAAGGGTTTTTTTTCTTCGAATTTAGCCTGTAGCCCATTAATCCTAACCTACAACTAAAAATAACAAAAACAAAAACTACCTATACCCGGTTCAAGCTAAACCCTTGGAAAAGAACCGTAGCCCAAAGAAAATCAAGGGGGAGTTAGTGCACTACCTAAAAAATAAAATAAACAAACAAAATCTTTTTTGGTATTTTTTTTTCTAGACTAACTTCCTTCAACAAAATTGTCTAAAGGATCCGTCATCAGGAAGAGTCTACATATTTCATTTTTTTCTCGACTTAGTCCCTCAAAAACCCCGCCGAAAGAGATCCATCATCGGGACAAGTCACTTACTATTTTAACTTTCCTAATGGACTATTACTCTATCACCAAAGCAATCAACGCAAAACAAAACCAAGAACATCAAACAGTTAATTTTTACAAGTACAAACATACAATGAATTATCCCCCACCGCACATTAAAATGAAGACATGTCCCCATGGCTTAACAATATAAAAAATAGTGAGTTAGAGGAACTTCCTTGAAGGATCACTCTTGATCGGAAACTGTGTCTGGGTTCACGTTGCAGGCAAGACCCAGAGCTCTCAACCAGCCCATGAATTTTTTTCTAACTTCACCTGTCCGTTAGCCACCGCATCAATACGGGTACCCAAATCATTGACTGAGGTACGCAACCCAACCAACTCCTGCTCTAAAGCTGCTATGCTAGTGCTCTGACATGGCTGTGATGGGCCTGCCTCGTTCCTTCTCGTAGGTGCAGTGACCGCAGCTACCCTAGTATCATCATCAGACTCATCAGCAGAGTCATCACTGTCCGGCACTGGATCTCTTCCCTGAAGTCCAATTTTCTTTGCCTAGCGAAGGGAAGTAGTGGCCCTTAGAAAGGCGGCACAGTCGGGTGACTAGCGAAGGGAAGTAGTGGCCCTTTATTAGCTCAGGCGATCTAATGAACATTTCATCATGGAGAACTCGGGCGACATCAAACCCTTGGTGAGTCATAAAGCAATAGATCATAGCTGCCTGTGGCCCATTCACATTAGTGGTATTCCTGGATGGAAGAAGACGGGTGTTAATGACAGTGAGCCAGCTCTTTGCCTCCCAAGTAAGAGACTGCGAGTGTAGAGTCTTCAGCTCTGCTATCCATTTGGAAATTTTTCCAAGGATACAGATCACCTCCTGAATTTTGTCCCAATCAACCCTCGGGTGGTGATACATCATATAATGATCGTCACCCGTGAATGCTGGGAGGCGATACACTCGGCAGATGGCCTCTAGAGATACATTAACACGGGTGTTACGCACAGTCACAACCCCATTCTCATTTTCAGGCAAGTTCGCATAAAATTCCTTCACCAGCTGAATATTAGCCTCCTCTAGGACCTCAAAGAAGATGTCCAGCTGACATCTCCTCAACTCATTAAACATATTTGGGCACTCCTTCTCCAATGTCTTCCGATCGATATGGACCTCATGGAGCAACTTCTTAGCTGTTCTCCGATTGTACCTTGTCTCCACTGATTGAGATACGAACTGAGTGCTATCAAACTGAGTTGCAGTGGCTTGGCCCCAATCTCGTGAGGAGCCTCCTGGACCACTAGCGGATGACCCGGTGTTTTGTCTCTTACGAGATGAACTCATAGTACCTATCAAAAAAAAAGAAATGCGTATTAGGACGGGCACAAAATTTGTGACTATGTGTGGTTACTCCGAATTCACCACAACCATGTAGCAACATCTCCTTATATCTCTATTGAGGCAATTTCCCAAACACATTGTGGGCAAGGTAATTATATTCATATACATGGCCCATGGGAATACAGAAAACTTCCCCAATTCAAATATCCACAACACCCACACACCCCACACTTTCTACATACTATCACCCACAAACAA